>JASVER010000079.1:3037914-3167223 GCA_030449065.1 Oceanodroma leucorhoa
ACACCGCTCGTGACCGGCCGCCAACCGGATTTGACTCCATTCACCACAACTCTCTGGGCTCGGCCGTCCAGCCAGTTTTTTACCCAGCTAAGAGTACACCCGTCCAAGCCATGAGCYGCCAGCTTCTCCAGGAGAATGCTGTGGGAGACGGTGTCAAACGTTTTGCTGAAGTCCAGGTAGACCAAATCCACAGCCTTCCCCTCATCCACTAGGCGGGTCACCCGGTCGTAGAAGGAGATCAGGTTGACTGGTATAAACTMATTTATAATTGAGAAACATGACCAGTGAATTCCAGCTTATACAAAAAATGATCAGTGACTTATTTAATTAAATATTAAAGAATTAGCTTTTTTTTTGTAAGTACAGATAAAATTTCTATCTAGGAGAACACAAAATATTTTCTGTTATGCAATATTTTTAATAGAATTCCATCAGTTCCATGGAATTTCCACTTCCTTTAYTGTTATCTGGAATGACTAATTTGAATATTATGAATAAGGTGTTTGAGGTACTTCTGATATCTTAGGGGATAGAGGTGAATACTGGCTGAGCTATCTTCCTTGCTGTATTGCAAAAAATCTTTATGTCTCACAGCCAGATATAAATAACAGGACGGCAGGCTGGTTGGCTAGATTTATAGTAGAGGGCTTAGAAAAATTTCTTTAGATTCATTGTAGATAAACTTAGATTGGAAGTCATAGCTGTACAACTGAGTTAGTTGTCTAGATTCCCAATATAGTCCATGGAGGATCTCTAACACACTTTTTATCTCATTCTAAAATTGACATCCAGGTGGGCCATTCCACTTGTGCATGTTCCTTTTCTCTGAATGCAAAGGGGGGTAAGACCAACTGGTTGTCTACACTGCATGAATCTCATATTTAGGTGATATGGACCCCCCTGCAAGTTCCCTCTTCTTCAAATGTTGAACAAAATATACCTATTAAGTGAAGAATACATTATATTTTTTAACCTTCATTTTATGTCATCATCTAGGACAAGGTTTTTTTTTATTTTGAGGTCAACAGACCAYTATTCCTAAGTTTAGCATGGACCAACATATACTGTTTGAGGTCTTCTATAGTCCACCAGAGATCCTCACTGGTGTGAAGAAGGCCACTGCATTACAACATTGTTGCTCTACTGCTGACCCAGGAAACCAAGAAGGTCCTGAGAATGATTGCATAGACTATCAAGATCTTGCAAAAGTTCAACAATCTGGAAATTACTGCTTCAAAACATCAAAAAATTTTTGTTAAAACTCCAAAACTGCTTTTCTCTTCAAAAGTCTTGTTTTCCTTTGTACTCTGTATGGTATTACTGTCTTGTTTAGTTTTTAATAGAATCTTTAGTGTGTGTTAATAGTTTCTTGGACTGTAAATTGTTTTAAAAGCTGCATTAATCCTGAAGCAACTGTACATTTATCTTACCTTCTCAGATGCAGCTTCAATGTACTATAATTTAACCTTCTTTCTAGATAAAGGATGTTTAATGAGCTCCCAGAATAAGACTGCTTTATTACTATAAGATTCTAGTAAGATCAAGTACATACTCTGGTAAAGAATATTTACTCATTCTCCATGTAATCTGTCAACACGTAGCCCCAAACTTTTCTTTTTTAAATGTTTTTTTTTCCTTTTATGCAGAAGACCTAGTACTAGTTTATATGTAAAATAAGCATGATGAATAAAAGGTGACATTTAAGCAACATATACAACCATGAAGCAGCACTTCCATTTCAAATTCCACGGCTGAGATGACACTGACTTAGAGGAGTCACTGCTTATATAAACAAGTAAGTCTCTGTGGACCCCTTTTTCTCCCTCCCCCAAATATTTCACTTGCAAACATTTTGTATCCCATGGATGTTTAATTTGATATTTGGCCAGATGTCATTCCTGTCACTGTACAATAAAAAAAAATAAAAAATAAAAAAGGCAGCAGTAACAAATACAAAGAACACTGCCCTCTTTTTTATAACCCCACTTTCTCAAGCGAAGCATCCTGAGCTTCACACAGAAGGGCTGCTGTTCAGATGGGGGCGATCAGAGCTGTAAACGTGTAAGACAGGAGCCGTGGTAGGGCAGACAGATTTTAGTGAATTGACAGATTTCATTTTTATATCTGAAAGGAAGGATGATTTTCTGGTGGTTTTCTCTCCGAAAAAGAAAAGACTATGAAGATTATATATTCTTCCAGAAAGATGTGGGCCAGCTTTTTTAGTGAAGACATATATAGGCCAGTGTAGGACCCTTGCCACACCTGAGGGACGGGATGCCAACCAGAGGGACCTGGACAAGCTCGAGAAGTGGGCCTGTGTGAACCTCATGAGCTTCAACAAGGCCAAATGCAAGGTCCTGCACATGGGTCGGGGCAACCCCCGGTATCAATACAGGCTGGGGGATGAAGGGATTGAGAGCAGCCCTGMCGAGAAGGACTTGGGGGTACTGGTGGAGGAAAAGCTGGACATGAGCCGGCAATGTGCACTCGCAGCCCAGAAGGCCAACCGTATCCTGGGCTGTGTCACAAGAAGTGTGGCCAGCAGGTCGAGGGAGGTGATTCTGCCCCTCTGCTCTGCTCTGGTGAGACCCCACCTGCAGTGCTGTGTCCAGCTCTGGGGTCCTCAGCACAGGAAAGACATGGACCTGTTGGAGCGGGTCCAGAGGAGGGCCACAAAAATGGTCAGGGGGATGGAATGCCTCTCCTATGAAGAAAGGCTGAGAGAGTTGGGGTTGTTCAGCCTGGAGAAGAGAAGGCTCCAGGGAGACCTTATTGCAGCCTTTCAGTACTTAAAGGGGACTTATAAGAAAGATGGGGACAAACTTTTTAGTAGGGCCTGTAGTGATAGGACAAGGGGGAATGGTTTTAAACTAAAAGAGGGTAGATTCAGACTAGATATAAGAAAGAATTTTTTTTTTTTATGATGAGGGTGGTGAAACACTGGCACAGGTTGCCCAGAGAGGTGGTAGATGCCCCATCCCTGGGAACATTCAAGGTCAGGCTGGATGGGGCTCTGAGCAACCTGATGTAGTTGAAGATGTCCCTGGTCATTGCAGGGGGTTTGGACTAGATGACCTTTAAATGTCCCTTCCAACCCAAACTCTTCTATGATTCTATATGTCAGACATATTCTATTCTATTCTATTCTATTCTATTCTATTCTATTCTATTCTATTCTATTCTATTCTAAACATCATTGTGCTTCCAGAGATTTGACTCCACAGATTCTCTTTTCGGGAAGTACAGTCTATGAGCAGACCCTTTCTCCCTCCAACCCAGGCGAACGTGCCGTGCAATGCAGACCTGTGGGATGGAGGCTGTTACCTCTGTCCTCCATTCACAGCCGTTTCATGGAATTTACTGCCTGCCATTATGCCAGCCAAGGTCAGGTCAACAAGACCTGCAGCTCTGCCTAGAAAGAGACCAGCAACATTTGGCCATGTAATTTATCCAACACTAAATATACACGTGGAGGTCCTGGATCTAACCTTCTTCTTCAGTCCTTCCTTTAGTGAAGTTCACAGGAGCTGACAGACGAGGTGAGTCTCTTTTAGACAATATTTAACTTAAAGGGATAATTATAATGGGAGTCACATACATCAGTAGTTTCCTTCTTAGCTCCTGTAGAGAGACACACTATGACCTACCTGAACACCCTAAAATTTATTTTCAGGTGCTCGGTGCCAGGCAGGATCAGTCCCATGGTAGCATAGTTTATTACTACAGACACTTGCATTTAGTGCTCTCATCTCCCACACTAGCTTGTTTGCCTTTGTAAGTCTCCTTGAAGTGCTTGCTGAAATGTTAAAAATACTGTATTCAGTCAGGCTGGGGAGCATAGAGGTCTCCAGCTGCTGCAAGTGATCTACAAGACCAAAGATAGTGTTTAGCTAAACCCATGGTGATATAGTAACTAGAGCCTTTCAAAACAAAATGACCCAAGGTGAAGTATCCTGCGGAGTGTGTGGGGAGAATAAAGGCTCAGAACCAACCTGCTGAGACAAAAAGGCCTGGAGAAGCATTAATTTCATGTGATGGCTCAGTTTGATTCATAATTTTGGTCCAAATTCTGAAATCTATAAAAAGTACTAGATTCTGCAAACCTTTATTCATGATGTTCTCTATTTACTGAAGAGGACAACTATAACAACAATAGGTTCCTTCCCCTGATTTCATGGAAATGATGTCTAAATTATACTGGAATGAGTGTACGGATAAGGCTATTGGGATATCGTAGAAAGACACAATGCCAATGCTAGTTCTGCAAAGGCTACATGGTACGAATAAGGGCTGCAGACTCTGCCCTTAACTTTATATTCAGATCTCACATGAAAGAGATGGTTGAATGCCAGAGAAAACTAATCCACAAATTTTCCTGTTATTCATCAAATGATTTGTCCATTCAGGTAAAATGTAGTAAGACTAGTTATCTGTTGTGTGTTTTATCTAGAAGTGGTACTAACATTCATCAAAAAATAAGTACAGCTTGTCATTTCACACAAGGAAATCTCCTACTGTACTTTAGCTGATTCCTATGATGGAAATTAATTCTGAAAGAAAACTCTGTGTGTAACTCTAAATGCATTCCACATTGGCAGGAAAGCATTAGACATACACACAATGCCACGATGTGCATTGATTACAGCTAATTTTAGGAGTGATGCTTCCTTTGAGACCCTTGGCTGGAAAAGGATACGTAAAAAGTAGCTGAGTTGCATACATGGATATAGGATTTGGAAATCTTGATTCACAATGCCAGGTCACAGTGATTTTAAGGAAAGTGAAAGATCAGTAGATCTCAACCTGTGTAGCCCAACTAGCTTTTCATGCTTGTATCACAATACCTATTACATGTAAAATCTGCTTCAGCCCTGAAGCTACTGGTCTGCACCAAAATACCTGGACTCATATTCTTAGTAAAACAGGTTTAGCTCCTAAGAAAGCACATTATTATTAACACTAAGCAGTAGCTTTTAGGAAGGCTAAGTCAAAAGTGCAGAAATAAATGAGCCATATCCTTTATTCACTGTTTTATTCTACTTTGTTCGCTTCCTTAGGCAGCCCTCAACATCATTGTTCCTGCTTCTGAGGGAGCACTGAAAGAGATGACTAATTTTAGTTTGATGACATCAAGCTACACAGGAAAGTACTGAATTCTTCATCTTTTACTATCTTTGAATAAGGCTAGGTAACTTTCTGAAAGATGTGCTTTAGACACAAGTTGCTGGGGTCTTTACAGGATATAGTGTATCATAGAATCATAGAATCATAGAATATCTCAAGTTGGAAGGGACCCATAAGGATCATCAAGTCCAACTCCCTGCTTCTCTCAGGACTACCTAGAACTAAACCATACGACTAAGAGCGTTGTCCAGACACTCCTTGAACTCTGACAGTCTTGGTGTCATGACCACTTCCCTGGGRAGCCTGTTCCAGTGACYAACCWCCCTCTCAGTAAAGAACGTTTTCTTAATGTCCAGTCTGAACTTCTCCTGATGCAGCTTCATTCCATTTCATCGTGTCCTAATGCTGGTCACCAGAGAGAGGATGTATAATATGTTGTATGTATAATACATACAAGATCCTACTAGATAGTCTGATTTAACAAACCTTCTGGTCTTTAAATTAGGAAAAATAGAAAATGTTCAGAAAATGATGAAAGGAAGCATACAGGTCTRCCGTATTCTATTCAGCTTTCATGTCTATCCCATAAGAATCTAATTATATAAAGCCTTTAAAAGTTTACAAACTGCTGCTGTTGCCTTAATTTATASACAACAAGGGCAAGAATTCCCAGCTCCATATCTTTGGACTACCTACACAAAAATTTGGTAGAGAGAAGGGATTGAGGATCTCCATCCAGATGGACAAAGCTGTGGATGCCAAATTAATTCTATGGATGGCTCTTTTTTGAGCCAAAGCTAAAAAAGGATGATCTCAAAAGGCTGCATGAGAGTTACTTTTGTTTGAGGGCTTCTGCTGCTGCCATTCAAAAACATTATGTTCAGAGCCRTAACCTCAAAGCACAGATTTGTCTAGGGAGTGTAAGCTAGAAAAAAATGTTATAAATGTGAATAAGCATTTTGGATGACACATTCAGAAGTGTATTGGGTTGCTTGAAATTTCCTTTGGAATARTCTATATCTGGAAACTGGTAGTTCCATGTTCAAATCACACTGAAGACTATCCTTTTTTGTCACTAGGCAGTTTGAGCTACTTGAAATACATTGCAAATCCACYGTTTCCTTTCCCTGCCATGTAATTCCTATTTCCTCCATCATGTGAACACACAATGCTTTGATTGGACTGTTCAATCCAATCAAACCTGCTGGGTGTTTCAGAAGTACCTCTTGCTTCATAAATATTTATGTATTCATGGGTGTTTCAGTTGTCACATTGGATGTTTTATGATTTTGTTTACCTCCACATTTTGATGTATTTATTGCTTCACTGGTTCCAGTGCATCTAGCAGAGTCCAAAAAATATCTGATAAAAGGGGATACTTTTCAGTGTAGCTTGGTCTTTAAATGATGCTGCATGAGCCTGTTATTTATCACTTGGACAGTTACTTCTGCCTATTTAGCTAATGATGCATTTAATTTTCAAAATTTTCATTGTATTGTTTGTACAATACAATGAAGTGCTTAGAGGAAAGGCAGGAGGCCATGTATCTGCATTGCCTTTTTATCTTCACTCACCTTGGGGCAATCTAAACAAATTTTTATTTCTTTATAGTTCATTAAAATAAAAACAATTTAAATTATTTATTAGGAGGAAATGGGTTTGGTGWTTAGAGTACAGGACAAGAAATCAGTAATATTGCTTTTTATTTCCATCTGGGCATCAGCTAAGTGATGCTCTGAGTGGTACAGTGAGTTCTCTACCTCAGTTTCCCATCTGTAAAGACATATATTTTCCAATKATTTAATTATTTACTGTTTATAAATGCTTTGTGAGTTTCTTGAATGAAAGGTTTTATACAAGCTCTTCAAGGCAGTGATTGTCTTGTCCTATGCAGAAAACAATGTTGGAYCTTTTAATAAGAATAATGAAAATGACAGGCAGTGAATGCAAAGCAGTATTTATTAGCTTTCATCTCATATGACTAAACAAACTTTATTCCCAGTTGTGTGACAATGCATATGTATTTTCAGGATGTTCTTCTTTAACACAGTGAGATGAATCTCTTGAGTAATTATTGCTTTTACCAGCAAAGATTTGCAGAAGAGAAAACAAATATCCCAATTGACTGGACTTATGAGTCAGGGTCAATTTTCTGTTCCGCCACAGAACAGGGACAAATCACTCAGACTCAAATAGTCAAAGTGTTTGTGTGACTGACGGCCACTGAGTTTACAGGGATTTAGAGCTTCAAATGTCTTTGAAGATCTGGGTCTTCGTCTCTCTCTGCCCCAGTTGTTCTCGTCAGAGGGGTGGTAGCAGCACCTCGGTACATAGTGGTAGCAAACCGTCACAAGGGCTAATTGTGCTCGTTTGGGCAAGGACAACAGTTTCTGTTGCTAACCTCCCACAGGGGAGTGATGTGGCTAATATCCCATCCAGATGCCTTTGATTTCCTCAGCCCCAGCGCTGTGGTACTCATTTATAGCCGAGCTGACTGGGAGTGATGCTTGGAACGAGTCCAGGGAGAGGCACGAACTCACACCTCTGGATCCATACCAAGACACCTTCACCGCTCTATCATCGCTCTCCTCAGAGGGATGTAATGAGGATACATTAATTAACGTTTATGAACTGCTTCAGTGCTGCCATATTTAGACTGTTAGAGTTGCATCTGTAGGAGCAAAACAGCAATCAGTAATTCCACCTGCAATAGAAAGCGCAAATGGGAAGATGAAACAGAGGGCCGCAGAGTGGGTTTCTCCTGGGAGGTGTTTTTCCACACTGCAAAAACATCGCTGGAGGTGACAGCCCTTCAAAGGCAATCTCTGTTCTAGAGAAATCCAGGCTAACAGAAACTTTGAAGTACATGATGGAAGGTCTGCAAAGCATTTACCCAACTTTAACCGAAGTGTTTAGTCATGATTTTTAATGAAAAAGAAATAAGCTTAGGGTGGGAGAGAGATTTATCAAATATTCCAAAATATTTCAAGGTTACTGTGGTTGGTCATGGGAGTTCTTTAAATGATTGGATGCTTTCTGGAGCGTGTATTTGTGAAGCTTCATCTATCACACAGTAGATTTTCTCTGGAGAAAAATATGTTGCCTCCTTACTTTTCTCATAAGGTAATGCAGAAACTCAGAATGTGATGAATGGATATCGGAGTGTGGCCGGATTATGGCCTTGTATTCACCCTGAGATGAGAACGGGGATCAGGGAATGGCTCTGTGACACTTTGGCTTTACGGGACAGTTTCTGAGCAAGTGCAGCTGTGAGCTCCAGGGCAGGGTCCATGCTGGCATGAGTCATAAAGATGAAATTTCTCTACAAGTAGCCACTCATTGTCTGCTACAGTTAGTTGTTTCAGAGGCACTGTTACTATTCCCAGGCCATTATTTCAAGTGTGTCCCTTGAACCTTTGTAATACTTTGACTCACACCGTCAAAAACAGTGATTGCAGCAATACTATTCCGACTTCTCTCCTTGCCTTTTGAAAAATCCCCACATCRAAATTGTTTTCAGGCAGGTTTCAGTGAAAAAATGTTATTAACTCAAAAAACCTTCTCCCCACTTTACATTCTCAAAACAGGGACCTTAGGATGAGCTACTGTGCTTGTTCTACTTTCTGCTCTGTCCTTCCCATGCTCAGAAGAGGAGAAGGTAAAGCAAATATTTTATCAAAATGAATATTACTTAGCTGGGAGACTTCAGCATGCCAGGTGGAGCTGATCCAGTCTGTCCATAGCTTTCAAAGAAGTACACCTTTTATTTTGTCAAAATTTCCATGAAAACTTTTCATATTTTTAACTGTCTTTATTTAAAAAAAGAATAGGATATTCTTCCTTCCAAACATCAAGGTGATTTGTTTGGGTCTGTAATTCAGTMAAGATTTTTAAGATTTTAGATTTTTTTTTCTAAATTTTAATATGACTAATGCTACTGCATTTGTTCTCTGAGGTACCCTAGGAGGACTATATACACATGATACAGTTCCTCAACCTCAGTATTTTMCTCTGAAGTAGACCTGGACAGATTCTTTCAATGTTTGTAAAACTCATTTKTCAAGGTTGCAGTCATTGGTTAAAAAAAGACTATGACCAGTCACATTAATTTGGAGAATAAGAAAATGATGTAAATATTTTATTTTCTTAACATGGGGAGAGTAGGATATGAATCCAGGTAGGAAAAGACTTAAAATTATATGCCAGTGAAAGTGTTTGCAAAACAGTAAAAAATTACATAGGATAGAGAGCATAGCATAGCATAGGATAGATGTACCAAATTACATTAGGTAAATTTAAAACACAATGTTTTGCCAAAGACTTCTAGAATATTCTAAGATTTCTAAATAGAACTTAAATTGTTTTAATTTTTCTTATATCCATCTTTAAATAGGGGATTTTGGTTACTGGGACAGAGAAATGTCTGGTCAGTCATTGAGAACTATGCATATAAAGCAGAATACAGCTTCGTGTTAAATACGATAGCAGTATCTCAAGTATTCAATGTTTCCCTTGCTCAGTGGAGATGCAAAGGAAAGATAGATTTGAAACTGGTGTCAACAAGGAAAGGGCTAGAGCTTTTTTAGGAACAGGTTAAATCTGTACTGATGTAGTAAGCAGGCCCTGTAAAATTTTCTTTGATAGACTCAGATTTCCAGAGAAGGAACATAATCTCAAGGTTAAAATTATGATAATAATATTCTTGGTGGTGTAATGGCTTYGGATGATGTACTATGTCTTTAAGTTCATCCTGCTGCTCTCTGGCTCAATGAGCATGTGCCAGTGCCTCTAGTTCAGTGGAATTTAAAGGAGATATTAGTCCAAGCTATAGCTGAAGTAGAGACAAAATGATATTATTGCAAAGTAATGCATTTGTTGGCAAGAAATGTAATGATTTTTGGCACCTTACAATGTTTTAGTGCCATCTGGTGACTCCCCAAAATGTTACAAGAACATTTGCCAAAATGCCTGGATAAAATAAATATATTGTTAATGGGCAAATTTTGAATTAGTAGTTATGCACTGAAAATCTAACTCTCAGAGCTTCCTTGCTTCAGTGACAGGATACAGTCTTGTAACTCACCATCAGAACATGAATTTTAAGTGCCAGATATCTGCATGATAAAGCTGGCAAACAAACAAAATACCTTCCCAAGAATTTTCCATGAAAATTGAGAAAATGAAGTTTCATATAAAACTGCAAAGAGAAGAAGAAGAAAATGTGGTTCTATAAATGACCCATTATGAATCTTTCATTCGCCTTCTCTTAGGACAGTAATATCTATCCAAAGAACAGATGAGAGTTATAGAAAAAAGGAAACCTACTGGAGAAAAAGAGGTTTTAAAAAAAACCAACTCCATACAGAATATATTCTTTTTGAACTAAGATGTGATAAATTATGCATTTGTTCTTAGAACAGGGATTAGATTTCTCCACTAATAAATACATCAAATAACATAAATTAGCCATTGGTTTGTATTTTTTTTAATGAGAASATACTAAGCTGAAAATAACACTTATATGCTCCTAACGTTTGCTCAAGTCCTTTAACTTATGGTTCTACAGTGACTGTAAGACTGTAAAAATAGGTTCTTCTTACTCAGCAGTCCTATTCCCTTTCCTGAGTTCAGAGTCAAATCAGCTGACTTTGGACACATTTTCCCTTGCTTTTCATGTCTTTTAACTGTGCAGCACTGACATATCTAAGAAAGATTGATCTTTTCTGTCTTCTGTCTTTTGCATCTTGAGTTGTGTAATTATTTACTAAGTTTCAATCAGTAAAATCAGTGGAAATGTCTTCCTTTTCCAGGTTTCCCAGCTGTCAGTAGGGGCTTAATATGAATACTACGAGCCTCATAGGAGTGATCATAAGCATCTCGTTTTCAATTTCACTGTRGGTTAAATATTTAACTTCAGGTTTTAAAGAAACCAATTCTATTATCTCTTATGCCTTTTTCTCTTCATCAGAGAAATATTGGACTGTTGCACCTTTGTTCTGACATTCACAGATGGAGACTGATACGGTAATGAAAGGGAGTATATGATGAGATATGAGAAATAATTTGTAGCTGGACTTGATGACCTAAGAGATCCTTTTCAGGCTTGTCTTCCCTACAGAGCTCCTAAATCTTCACATGCCTCCAGCAGAAATTATACATTGAGGGCTTTGTCCGCAGCCCTTTCAAGTCACTACAGAGATKTGTATTGACTTCAAAGCAGTTTGGATCAGGCTGGTGGTGTCTTAATTTCATGAAATTTACTTGGAGTGTTGTGTTCTTTGAACACCGTTTACACTGAGCTGGGTTCATGCAGTCCTGGCTTAATGCTGCTTTATCGCTCCTGGTGGCTCTCCTGTCTTTAGGAAGGGGCAGAGGCAGGTTTGGTGTCTCCTCCGAGGTGGGCATCTGCTTCGGTATCATAASAGCATGTTGTGAGGAATGATTCTGCAAGGGGACTGTTTCCCTCTATGGYACTTGTTATCCAATGGACAGTAGTATCTGCAGTTTTTCACACATCAAAAGTCAGCTCAGGTAGGTTTTTTGTTTTCACTTCCTATTCCTCACCACTCTTTCAGGGTAAATGGTGTTGCTCCCACTTCAATTATTTAAAAAAAATAGTGAAGATTTGATTGGAAAGCAAATATTTTATATCTAGAACACTTGTTAAGATTCAGAGTTTCTCTTAATTACACCCTTGGCATTTCTACGTGTTTTTTCTGTTCCTCACAGCATAGTGGCACAAGTTTATTTAYCACTGTTAGGGCTCTGTGGGTTGAGTGAAATCTGACTGATGCCAGTGAAGTGCACTCTTGGAGGTGGCATCGAGGGATGCTTCATCCCTGTTTATCATGAACTTTCAGTCTTTTGTAGGATTTAGAAGACTATATTCTGATTCCTTCTCATTGGCAGGAGTACCCTTCCACTGTTTTGATGTTCTTAGGTGCAAGAACGGGGCTGTCAAAATAGAGAGGTCAGCCTTTTTTGACTGAAAGAAGAGCCATGCTTGAAAAGGTGTTATCAACAGTATCATAAGGCAGAAAAACAGTGACCTTAATGACAGGAGAGAAATGTACATCAAAATCTCTGTGTGGGAAGACAAGTTTAGTAAAAATCAAGTAGTTACATGACAAAATAAAGACTCATGGAGTTCTGTATGGGTTAAGATGTACTAATAAAAAGAGCAGGAGACATATGAAGACATGAACCCGATCTTAAGTACACAACATTTGGTGCATCAACAACATCAGATAAAACATCTGATGGAACATGACAGGCACAAATAATACATGAACACTTAGAGCAGGTTGCACAAGATTTCTGGCTGGCAGCTGCAGCTGTTGCAGTGCAGTTTTCAAGTCAAAAAATGGAAAACTTTGCTTTGTCAACATGTTTTCCATACCCATGTTGTGCAAATCTGCCAGTCCCTTTGTTGTTCATGGTACTTAAATGTTGACTGTCATAAGTGACATGGGAAATTCGTTTCAGTCTGTGATTTTGTTATTAAATTGAAAGAAAATGCATTTTTCCTGGCTACTTTGAGACACAAATTCTTCAGACATAAGATCAAAGTGACCCTTCTGATAAAACTTACTCCTTGGAGAAACATCCTCTGATTTCAACTCAAAATTTGCTGTTATAAAAGCATGAATTGACTTCTATTTTACAAGAAGAATAATTTGGACTTAACAAAAGAGCAGGGAAATAATGGAAATTATACCCATTTCAACCAGATCCTATATCTTAATCAGGCAAATGTAGAATGCATCTGTGTTATAATGCCAAACTTATTGGACCAGTATAAAGAGGCTTGTCTCCAAAATAATTTAATATTTGGACAAGCACATATAGCAAAAATTTTTCAAAGACACCATGCATTTTCCTACAAAAGGGAAGACTATCTTACCAGGAATTACAGGAATTACACTTATTCTTTATAGACAATGATAGTAATTTATAAAATGGATGGTAAAAGCAAAGGTTTTGAGGGGTATGCTTCTGGGGTTTACACCAGTACTCTTTAGATGAAGCCAAGTTATGGTAGTTTTGAGAAGCAGATTTGTGTGAATTATCAGCTGGGAAGATACTGGCTAAGAGATGAATATACTATTTAGAAGTTATCCTTTTATCCATAGTAGTGTTTGAAAAAAGTAGGTTTAACTATAGCTAATAGTTGCAACAGAGCTGCTTTATTCTCTGAAATAAAATCTGTTCTTCAAATACTAGGAGAGCTGGTGTTTATATACTACATTTTGTAACGGAAGTAGCTATTTTTCCCTGTTGGTATGGGAACTGGGTGAATATTAGATAAATGTATTCAAGAACATGTTCACTGCATTCAATTCCCAAATCTTGTTTGTTTTTCTTTTTTTTTTTTCCTTAGGGTGTTTTTTTTTGTGGTTTTTTTTGTTTGTTTGTTTGTGTCCCACCCCCCAGCAAACCGTTTTAGCATGCCATAAAGTTTGGGGAGAAGCTGCTTTTTAAGTCACAAGAATCAGGAACATGATCCTAATCAATAACAGCATATAAAGAACTTTGGAAATCCAAAGCATGTGAATAACCCTTTTTTATTTGAGCAGGACTATTTGATCCTTAGAAGCCTGTGGGTCACTGTCAGTATATTTGGGTAGCAGTACATGTTCCTGGCAGAAGGAACATATGTCTATAGACTTTCTTTGTGTCTTTATGATTAGGATGGGAGTAATTAAGAGGGTGGGGGTACACAGATAGTGAGTGACAGCACCTGTGACTTCAGTGCAGGTAAAGTGGTCACTGCTGATCCCAGCCTACACAAGCTGCAGAGARGAAAATGGGGGGTGATGGAACAAAGTGAAGAGGGTGGAAGGTGCTTAAAGATGTTGTAGCGTACCCTGCTCCACCATAAAACCCRTATCAGAGGGTGTGTATGTGTGTGTGTAGGGGCAGAGAAGTAGGAAGGTGAAAGGAAGGTAGTGCTGAGACACAACTGCCCTAGAGAGTCTTCTCTGAGCACGACACTGGGAAGAAGATTTTCCTAAGGACATACAGGTCTTGTGGCTTCATGATGAAGGACCATCTTGAGAAAAGATGGCCAACAGTCAACAGCTTTAGTCACCAGGTGGGAATGTCAGATAGCAAAAGCCACAGCAGCAGGACGTTGAACAATAATAGGCGATAAAGGAGGGAGAGAAGCCTTTGCTGTAGTGGGAGATAACTCTCCACAGAGTTTTTGTTTTGCTGAGTTGAGTCCTGTCATAGGGAAGTCTCCGCAATAAGAGAGTGGGAAGATCCAGCAAGGGAGATGGGTCTGATGGCTGGGACTTCTAAACTGACATGAATATAGTGAACAGTCACGTTTGGGCGGATGATTCCTATGGTATGATAATGCAATCAGTAAGTGTTGATAACATGGAAGTAGAAGTTATGAGTAGACTGTCAGCAGTGGGAGGGAAAGTATTTTTTATTTTTGCTCTTTTCATATAATCCCCTTAAAATTTTGGATTATGAATTGTGKTCTTTTTTGTGCAAAGTTAAAATGTGCAAATTTATAATGCATTTTTATATGTATATATATGTACATGCATACATACACATATATGTGCATATGTGTGTATGTATTCCTGCCCCAGACCTGCCTTTATCCGAGTTCTCTGTTCTAAGTGTACTTTTAAAGATTTTCTTTCTCTGACACATGTGGACATTTTCAAGAGTATTCTTCCTCCAATGCTGAGGCACACCRAGTTTGTCAGATTAGTTTTGACCCTTCCTCAGGGGGTGAGAAAATGCTTGTCCTACCTGGATGCTCATTAGCACTCAGATCCATCCCTGTTGTACTTGCAGCATTTGAAGCCTTCCTGGTAATGATCTTGATGGTTTCAGTTGGCAGTTCTTGTTTTACTAGCAATTTTTTGTACTCCCATACTCCCTGGCGTTCCCTGAAAAGACTTGGTTTAATGAGATATTCCTGGGTTTAGACATTGGGGAAATAGGAGGAGGAGAACAATGACATCAATAAAGCCACCAGTATTATTTAAGTATCGTGSCAATGATCTGTATCTTTATGATGTGCAGTTCAGTGTTAATTCTGCCGCTGACATGTACTACCCACATTTCACATCTCCTCCTGTCCATGGACAGCGTGAGGGCAGATTTTTTCTGGTATCTGTATAATTCMCACTGTTTTTGAACTTGCTTGCTTTTTTTTTTTTTGAGCTGCCCCCCATTAAATGTGCTGATACAAGGCTGTAACAACGCACATATTTTACGCCACCACCTACAGCAATGTGATAATGAAATGAGCATTCCTTAAACACCTTCCTCCCCCCAACTGCTCAGGGCACCACAGGAGGCAGCTCTTGAAGTTCATGCCCCACCTGATAAGGCTCCTGACCTCCAACTGCTAATCCATAGTCAATAATTGATAACTCTGAGGAATACAGCAGAATGAAGGGAGATTAAGGTGGAGGTATCTCGGATGCAGTTGAAGTGCAAGGYTGCTGCTTCGTACAGGTGCCTTGCCAGACACGGCAGCTAGGACCAGAGTTTAACTGAGCTCTTTCRTCTCATACTTTCTAGAGTAGTATTCAAGCACTTTCTAATTAGGAAGGTATTTAGTCCCACAACTGCCTAGTACAGAGAAGATACAAGATGCTGCCTATGAGGAAAGACAGAAGGACTTAGGTCTTTTCTCCCTGCACAAGAGAARGCTCGAGGGGACCTCATCACAGTATTCCAGTACTTAAAGGGCAGCTACAAAGAGGATGGAGTCTCTTTCTTCACAAAGAACCACATGGAGAAGACAAGGGGCAGTAAGTACAAGTTGCACCAGGAGAAGCTTCAGCTCGACATAGGAAAGAAATTTTTTACAGCAAGAACAATCATTCACTGGAATAACCTCCCCAGGGACGTGGTAGAGTCCCCATCACTGGAGGTTTTCAAGATGCAACTGGAAAGGTTGATAAATAATCTCATCTAGGCTTCCTTTACCATGAAACTTTGGACCAGATGATCTTTCGAGGTCCCTTCCAACCTGGACTATTCTATGATTTTATGATTCTGTGATTACTTATTTAACTAGCATAGACACAAGCAGACTGTCCTGATCCCTTCTTTGTCAGTCTCACAGTCTCACAAATGAAGTTTGGGGCATGACAAGAGACTGAATCCAAGTCTCTGAAATCCTAAGAACATTATCTCTCTCTTATCCTTGAGTCTGACTTGCTCAAATTTATGACTTGAAGATTTTATGTTACCACTACCAGAGTTTCAAATGCAGGACCTTTGAGACTGAAAGAGGGAAGCTGAGTCTCAGCAGTCAGATTGCTTGTATTTACTGTGTCTTCAATATCATGTTGTGTATAATGTAAAGGGGGTGGATTTCAGCATTTTCCCACTGGCAGTTGGAAAGAAAACAAGAATTAGCTGCAATATAACAGCCAGTATCCCAGGCACGAAGTAAAGGTCAGGAGAGGGAAATGCACTTCTGTCATCCATTGGCATCAGACAAAGATCCATTACAAAGAAGAGGTGGGAAAGTTGAATAATGTCTTTTCAGGACAGAATCTCTGAAACTCTCATCAAGAGGACTGCAATCCACTCACATCACTCATGAAAACAGTGAATACTGAAAAAATGATGTGATGATCTGCCTATACATTGATCATGCAATGTGCTGTAAAGGGATGGCAAAAAATTTTTGCATATACCAAGAGTCCTTACATGGACAAATGAGCCAGAAGAGTATAGATGGACTATGTATAATCAATTATAGAGTGGTTTAGACATTCTTAGAATTTTATTTGCGTTATAGCCCTTTAAAATGCAGTTGTAGAAAGAAATGGAAACAGAAAATAATGATTTACCATACAGCAGTTACTAACAACTTGAATAATGAGTTGTGTCTCATTATGTTAAACAAAATGTGTAAACAATCTAAAAGAAACTACTCACATTGAGGAGCTCACAGTCCAAAATACAAGATGAAGGCAGGTCATAAAGGGGAAAAAGAGTGGGAATAGAATGGAAATTATTTATTCAGCATCACACAGGTGAGAAGACAACACAAGTGTGCAGTGTTTTCTCTGGATACTGATACCTCTCAACCAAGAACACACCCAATGTATTATTCCTTTTATAATTTTTCCTTGTCTGTAACATTAAAACAGCTACAGTAAGATTCCACCCTGATCAAATTGTCTGTCAAGGAGCCTTCTTAATACAATATAAAGTTACCCTCACTTCAGTGGATTAAGCTCTAAATCTTGTAAGTAAAAAGGAGGTACTTGGGAAAAATGTCTTTTCCGGTGATAATGTGATAAAAGAAGTTTTTATGAGAACACTTTTCAGTGTCACTTTTCAGCTTTTTTGTTTTAAAGTTTTCAGTCTCCAAAAGACCAAGAGAAGTTTGCAGGGGGTTTCTGCTGAAATACCAAACGTTTTTGTCAAAAACTTTCATGTTAACACAAAAACTGGAACAAGCTTTGTTTTCCCCACAACCTCTCTTGAAGAGGGTTTTGTTTTGTTTTGTTTTGTCTTGCTTCCTTCTTTTCTGTATGGAAAGTGCATATGCAAAGGACACAGATTGAATTCTGGATTCCAGATGAAATCTGCCCAAGTAGCAGCTAGAAAAATAATGACTCTTCTTGTAACTGTAGCAAATCTGATCAGGAATTGCGTAGGAATAAATATGGAACCCTGCAATCTCATTTGTACAGTCAGTTTTCATTTGTACATCCATCCTTTAAGAAGTCACTGGGGAAATGAGTGCAGACACAACCACCTTGTAGTCAGAAAATTAAGGGTGATTAAGAATCTCCGATTAAAACCCAGTTTAATTAGTGGACAGTGTGAAGTCACAGGCAGGCCAGTTCCAAGGTATATCCTTGTGTGCAGATGGTGAAACGCCAAATGGAATCAAAAGAGATTTTAATTACAAGAATGATTAGAAAAGTCAAGCAGCAAGGAAAAAAGCAGTTCCATAAAGAAGACTACATAATAATACAAGCAACACTGAGTGCTAAGAGCTCCCAGAGCGTCAGATATAATATTAATAAATGATAGGGCTGCACAATGTATACAGTTGCATTTTCAGTTCAAAGGACTTAAATAACTGCATGTAATAAACAAGTCTGTGTATGATTTTCTTGTAGCAATGAGCACAGTGCAGGGAGGTAACTGAACCAAAGTTCCAGCCCTTGGACCTGTAAATCTGGGGAAAAGTGACTCTGCTTCCCTGAAAATACTCTTGTACTTTCTCCTGTATGCCTCATTATGCTCATGAAAACAATTTTATTATGCTCCTCCAATCTTTTTTTAGAATGATGTCTAAATCAAACTTAAGATCTGTTAAAGAGCAAATGAGCAGAGCCCATAGGCTGGCGTACTGCTTGAATTTGCCTTACCATTTCCTTGCGATTGCCATACTTAGATATATAGAAAGATTTCTGTCTGAGCTCCTTTTCTTTTGTCTGTTTGTTTTTCTTAGTTCACATAGCTCCTAGAACAATGGAGTTCTGAGATACTCCTGCATACAAATGCATAAATAATACAAGTTTGTACTCTGAAGCTTAGCTTATCTCCTACATACATCCATACAGTTTATTACCAAAGTTGAAATAAAGTTTAACTGGCACAAATCAACAGTATATTACTTTTAACCTGGCACTCTGCAGGTGCACTGAATATTTTTGAGCTCTGGAAAGAGGAAGATGCCTTCACAGCTGGTTTGTGTGGTGTTCTAAACCTTCAGGGTTAAAATTGTGCTACAATACCTGTAGCCACAACAGTCTCTTCATTTATTCCCTGTGAGTATTCTATAAAAAGTGTTTATTGCAACACCTAGATCAACATGYCCAAATAAACCTCCTAGTAAAGATTAATGAAGGAAAGAATATAAAAGAGTCCAAGACTTGACTAGACTATCTTTGCATGTAACTGTGGACAAATGATGGAAGGATAGCAACAAATATTAACAGAAAGAAAGCAAACCCTGTGGAGAGGGTCTCAAAGAGAAAAAGCCCGTTCTTATAAGTCCCTGTGATGATAAAATTAATAGCACAGGAAAAAGACATAGATATTTGATAATAGCTRTATTGGCTGATTTCAGGTTGGGAAAATCATTTGAATGTATCAGAGGAATAAGAACAAGGGAAGRCAAATGATTTAAGATCAAAATCTCAATACTGGTCTGAAACAAAAATAAATAGACATAGCCTGACATGAAACAGAGCAGTTAGAGCCTGAAAAGCTTTCTGATATGGGCAAAACMTAGCTAGTTTTATGACATATCTTAATAATTTTATTTGTACAGCATGGTTACTGCAATATCAGGATGCTGAAATTAATGGCTCAAATGTCCCTTCCAGTTCTACGGCCTTCACTTCTAGATAGTATGTCAGAGAGATTATGGAAAATACCAGTCTTATTACTGGTAATTTTAAGGATTTGTGCTCTTTCTGAGTTATAGAAGGATAGAGTTAATCTAGAGATTTACATGCAAGAGGTCATCCAGAGCTGAAGGATAATTTTAATTGAGTTTGTAATTAAGATATCTGCTTTATAATGCTTTTCCTGTTCTTATTGAATGTGTTCCTTTATGCTTATTGATTTATATATTAATAAAGAAAAGTCTAACGTCATATTTATTTAGTGATTCTTTCAAGATTTGTTTAGTGCTTTAACCCAAAATCAATGTATGGGAAAAAACACTGCAGAAGCGGAGAGGTTGAGGTATCATGAGATCTCTGGCTTGAGGACTGTGAATCAGATCAGTATAACTGTGACTTTATGAATTTGTAATTATTTTGCACAGGGACTACTTCTGATACCAAAAGTTGAGTGGACATACAGCTTGTCACTCCAGCTCCTAAGATTATTTTGCCTTCTACTGCTTCTCATCACATGCTGCAACTCTAAAATCATAGGGAAAGGCACAATACTGAAGTATATTTGCCCTAATGCAAGGGAGGCTCATTATCCCTGAAAACGGCCTGGGATTCTGAAACTAGATAAACAGGCATAGATGTAAGAAGAAACAGAAATATACAGATTACAGGCCTCTTCTCTTGAGCAATGACCACCGCTTTGGATCTTGTTTCACCTGAATTTGAATAAACTTAAGGCTTAAGAGGGTTTATAATAAGGGACACTTAGAAATTGTTTGTTTCTGAGAAAAATTGGCACTAAATCCTGGGAAATTTTGCTTTGAATCTGTATCATGATATAGGAAACATTTTTCTTGTAAAAACCCAGGGTCTGCCTTCAAATAGAATAGAATAGAATAGAATAGAATAGAATATCTATAGAATAAATATTGCTAGGTTTATCTTCACATTAGCCTTCAGACAGCTGGCTGTCTTCAGACATAAACTACAAGGAAAATGAATGGCTTATTTAAGATCACAGAACCTATCAATGACTTGTCAAGTATCTGCTGTCCCAGAAGTTAGGCAAATATTGAGATTAACCATGTAGAGGTGGTTACTTACATAAAAGAAAAGAGYCTTTCCCATTGTCTTTTCCATGAGCTAGAGATAAACAGACAATTGAACTGCCAAGTCATTGGCACAGATGAGTTAGTTCTGTCCTACAGTGAGACTATTTGACCCCTTATGTAATATTAATAAAGGTCATCTGGTAYAATTACAAAATAAATAGAATCCCCTTTATTTCTAATAATAATAATGCACAATCTGGAAAGAACACARCATGACTCTCACAACCCTGTGTGTGTTTGTAGGCTTCACAGTTAGAGAGAGAAAAAAAACCAACTCTCGTTTCCACTTGTAGATGTACAAGACCAAAGAATAGGGCTGACTGGAATTTTTCTGTTAAAACTCTTCCTGATACAAATGTTGGTCTATGATTAGATGCACTTCTTCCTGAAAAGAATGTTATTTGCAGAGAAAGTTTCAGATTTTCCTTTACAAAATTACTCCCAGACAGAACAATTCTGAAAAAGAAAAGAAAATATTCTCCTGTGAATGTTGTCCCAATGAGTGAGAGTCACTTCACCTAATTATGTCCCTACTGTGTAGTCATTTAGTCCAAAGCCCCCTTGCTTTTCCTTACAATCAATAAAGAGAAATAAATAAAGGGATCGTCCGACCAGTTATAGATGTCTACAATGAARCAAATCTCACTCTAAAAGTGCTTGTTTCTGTCCCATTGGCTAAAAATAGAGTCTAGATGACTAGTTCAAATGTGGCCATCTACACTGCAGATGTCTAAAATTAGGTTAAATGAATCCAGCACTATCTGTCATAGGAACTTTAGTTCCTGTGACTTGTGGACTCTTTCTATTATACAGCCAGGAAGATCTCCAGGACTTCACCTCCCCTAATGCATGACAGATGTTTAGTTCATATTTGATGCATTACCTCCTCCTACCAAGACTGAGAACTATGATGCATTATGTCAGGGAATTAATCCCAAAAATGAAATTAGGGATGTGAAGTGCCTGAACCATGGCTCCTGCAAGACACTGCAAATATATAATTTGGAACTAAATAGGTTTGTTTGGAGTCAAAACATTCAGGGGGTTGAGCAGAAATAGTTTGATTTGTCATTGAAATTCTGTGCTTGTGGATGGTGTTTTTTTGGGTGGGTTTTTTTGTTGTTTCCTTTTTTTTTCATCTAACCCTCTCAGCCACGCAGTGGCTTTTTGAGCACTTCCCCTCTCTTCTGACAAGACTCCAAATTTTTCAGAAACTTCTTTTCTCTCAGGGAAGAATTCAGAGCACTCCAGCTGAGGTCCTGACGAATGTGTGATTTATTCACTCTGAATCAGCCTCTCAAGGAACCTATCTCCTTCTGTTGGCTATAGAGGGAAACTACAGAGCTTTGAGAGCTCCTAGGCACCTTGGTTAAGTAAAATAAATTATGTGAATATCCCACTACAAAACCTGTACACCATGGCCAAGATCTTTAGGCATTAATGTGGTAGTAACATCAAGCTAGGATGCCGTGTGAAGCCATAGAGATTCAACCCCTTACCAAACACAAACGTATAACAGAAGGAAATGGTGCTACAATGCACGATATATAAGAATATTTCTCATGGCTAGTAAAACCAAGAAGCCTCAGCCCTAARTACATGGTGCAGCCAGGCAGGACACAACCTTATATAGCACATACTGTGCACCCTTCTAGGCATAAAGCAGCCAAAAACTTCACTTCTGATAACCTGGATGTAACTTATCTCCCTGTGGTCCAATGTTATTATTATTATATCGATCCCAGGTCCTAGGAGCCCTTCTGTCTTCCCAGATGCAGAAATGCTTACATTTGCTCCACACTCCTCCCCACACTGATTGGATTTATCCTTCTGTCTGGGAATATGCCTGTTTTCCCCTTCCCTCCGGTGCTTTAGGCACAGAGAGAAACAGCAACTAGCAGTGACCCAGCATCCAAGTCTAGGAGTGGATGGCTGTAATTTTCCCAGCTTTGACTATTCTCTGGGTGATAARATTCCACTGGCCAAAGTATAACTTGGGATTTTTGCCGATTGGAGGCTCTAGTCCATTTTTCTCTTCTGGAAGAAAAATGGAAAAMAAACCCTTAAACTTTTCAGACACACACTTTGTTATAAGGTGAATATGAACTGTAAGTGTCTGAGTCTCCTGTTTGCACCGTATGCAGGTAGCTAATATGAAATTTCTGCATCTGATTGAAATCTTTTCATAGTTTTAAACATTGTTTTCCAAGAAAACAAGGCTTATGGACTCCTACTCTGCATATATGAGTCAGGGCCATGTTGTCTTGTTTGGTAAAAACTGCTGTTAAGAACTGGTGTGTTTTCTATCATTCCCACCACTATTTCTGAAATTAGTATCTTCTCACTTTTACCCTTCTGATTCTCTCCCCGATCCCACCGGGTGGGAGTGAACGAGCGGCTGTGTGGGGCTTAGTTGCCGGCTGGGGTTAAACCATGACAGTCCTGCATAGCTTGATGGATCCTCAGCCTCTCATATGATCAGTCTTAGACCCRAACRTCCTCACTTTCATGGGTAAGTGGGRACATACAGTCTTTGTCACTTCCTCCTCCTCTACTGCTTCCTTAAGATTTTCTTACTTTTCACGTAGTATATTTGTGCACATGCACAAACATCTAGGTTTGTTGCGGGTTGTAAATTCATTGGCTTATTTTTAGCCAGGTTTGGTAGTGGTTTAGAAGGGATCAAAGATAATGAAGTCATTACAAGTTTCGTAAGGATGACTACGTCARTAGGGAAAAGAAATTTTACAAATACTCCCTCTACATACCTGGCTGAGGGAAAGACTTCAGCATCAGCTCATATGTTATTGAACAGCAGATATMAAAATGAGTGAGAGCCCCTGTAAATGACCAGCTGTGGAAAATACCCTCCAGTCAAGTCTAGCAATTGACAACCAGATACAAGTTATGGAAAACCAGACTTCATTAGTTCCTATTCTTATGGAAAAAAAAAAATTATTTCTCCTTCTTTTTCTCTTTGCCAGTTTTTACAGATGCAAATGCCACTATTTCTGGTCACTGACCTAAGAGCTTTTCTGGGAGCTYCAGATGAGACTGGCAATATTTGGAAATTTATGGGATTATTTTCTTTCTTCTGCAAGCTACCTTGGTTTTGTATCTCTCTCTCTTTTCCTTTTCTCAGACAAATACAGTGAGCTCTTGTTGATGCTTTTCATTGTTAAGAAAAGACCCTTAAAAACCTCTTAGAGGGCATTTTCATGGAGAGGCGTGCAGAGAATGAATCCTGGTAACATAAAGGTGAGTTTGGAGTGAGTCACACATGAATATTTACTTGTTGGGGACTATCTGTGTTTCYTTTTAATATTTTTCAGAAAAAGGCAGGCGTAAGAAAGAAACTGCAAGGATACTGTTTTGGCAATGCCTCCAGAAACTCTAACAAATTTTCCATTTTTCATGTAGTTATTGAGTGAAAGTCTTAAAACTTTTACTTTGAAGAAGCAGYCCCAGTCTCAGATGCAATGGTAAGGACCTGAAACATCAGAGTCCGGTGATGGATTCTGTTGGGCAGTTAACATTTATTCTATGCTCCCTGTGGAAATGGGATAGGACCCTRTCTGCCCCTTCTACGTCCTTGCCAGAGATACATTTTCAACACTACGCTGCCTATGCTCCTACTCCGTAGTGYGTCCAACAAGGGACCTCCTCCTATTTATGAAATAGCTCCCAGCAACCTCCTTTTACAATTCACAGAAAAAAAAGTAGTCTGAGGGACAGATACTGTGACATCCTGAAGAATAAGAACCCTCCCCTGTCACAACTTCTTTCACTTGTTTTTCCTTCTTCTCAGCCGAGCTCTGTTTGCCAAGTAGAAACAAATAGGAACAAGTGTCTGATTTCATGGATATGCTTGTAACTTTGAGCGTTGTAAAGTTATACCTAGGGCAGCCCAGAAAGCTAATTGATATCTGGAGTTCCTTGATGGCAAACAAGGCACCACTCTGGTCCTTGCCGAGACAAGGGTGAACCAGGAATGCGCAGATTTGCTGCTTAACAACAGGGCATGAAACTTTATGAACAGGGATATTTTCAAATAAACTTAGAGGAACTGGAGTTTGGCAGTACCTGRTCGGTTACGCAGTCCTCCCCCTGGGGCTGAAGAAAAACTCCCGGTCATGCCTTTCCAGCTCTGCATGAAGTGTCTCAGACCCGTGAAACTTCCATGTTTCTTCTCTGGAGACAAACCATAGTCTTACCAAAATCTCAGGAAAAAAAAAGTGTTTACACAATATTTTCCTTTATTTTTTTGAAGTCTTTTGAGTTTTGTATTCCAAAGTTAAAAGAAAGGAAGAAATACCTGCATGACGTGAAGTATAAGCCCCACCATGAGCCACTTCTGAAAATTTTRCCCCAAGCCTGCCTCCCACTTTCTGGGCTGTGTGCCATGGGCACACTGGGAATGGTTTTATGCTCTGCATGGTAGTACTCTGACTRCCCAGTTTCCTGATAGAGGGGAATCTGAAGCCCAGCCAGGGAGGCTAAGCATCATGTTTAAACAGCAAGGACTGGACTGGCTCTGGCATCTTTATAACAATTATTGATATCAATGACACACCAAAAGGGCATTATTTGGTAAGAAGCATCAAATGGTTCATATATAAGTCTAACATCTAGGCAAAGAAAAAACTAGGCTTGGTTTTCTCAGTTTGCTTTTTGGAAGAGCCATGTAGTTGTTTTTCTCTGGGCTTTAACGAAGGAGTCATCAGTTGAGTCCAGCCTGGGAGTTTCCTCACTAGCCTACAGCACTCAGCCTTTKCTGTTCCCTTTGACTCTTCCACTGTAACGATTTACTACATCAAACAAACTTTGAGTCCATTTTTTCCCTCTTATATCTGTTCCTAGAGCTCAGCACTCACATTTGTTCTAGTTATCTAAGCCTTCTGCCCTTCCTCTGTACTTAGCTCTGTTTCTCACCACATTATCCAATTAGCACCTCACTAACTATGCTGTGGTTGCCTCTTTCCTCTGACCCAGCAGTATTTAAACCAGCTCAGTTATGCTTCCTATTGATATTCCCCTCATCCACTGAAGGTGGTGGGAATACTTTCTCACTTAAAGGAAAGCAAGTGCATAAAAATATTTTGCTGAATCCGGGTCTAAAATGCCTAGTAATAAAATAGTGTGCTATGGTTATGCACTGGTGCTAGACRTACTTGTACTGTTTGAGCACATAAATGATGGTGAATAAATGATTTTTTGTTCTTTATATTGCAGTGAAATAGCCCAGTTTACAATAGTCTGCAATACTGACCCTTCTCAATATATGAAATTCTCAATGTACGAAATATTCCACTGTTGCTTTTTGGACTGTGGCAATAGGATTGATAAGCTTCATACCATGAGTTTGAATGCCAGGATTTCCATATTTCTGTTCCAACAACATTTTCCATGAGTTTGGCTACTGCTTTTTAAGAGGAGGTTAAATGTTTTTTTCTTTGGGATGAAAATGCCCATTAGATTAAGGAATCATGGGACACTACTGAAAAACAAAGTTAGAGAACAAATATGGTGAACCTTTTATTTATAGTTCAAGGCAGACACAGATCAAGTGGTTTTAGCTCTGTAGCATATTAAATTACTTAAAGCCTGGGGTTGTGATCTCATCCAACTTTTCAAAGTTAAATTGGGTCAGGAGAACCTTCTCTCCTCCAAACACACACATACACCTCCAGTGAAAAGTTAGAATTGGCCATAAAGGATGTTGTTCACTAAAATCTGCTTGCTTTTATCTGAATTAGTGTGGCTGGAGACAGCAGTGTTTTCTGACTGTTATGGATAAGGAGGAAAACTTTTACTTACATTTTCCTTCTCACAAAGTTATTTGAAAGAGAGGTTTTAAAATTTGTTGTTTGAATGATTCATATGGAAGAAAATGTTTTTGAAAGATCATGTACTCTGGCCAGGGTTCAAATTTAATCTCTGTTTAATAATTAGTTTAAGTGTGGTTAATTAATATGTGCATATTGTAGAGCCCATATCACTTAGGAACACATCTCCTTACATGTCAGTGGACTCTCTGCTCCCAAATCAATGCAGTTTTTTGAGTCTTTTTTGAAGYTTTGCACATACACCAAAACTCCTTATATCCTTCCTATCTATAAATTTTTCATTAAACATACAGACACATGGAATTTCACAGCCTAATACAGTAAAGCTTCAATARTAATGCAGTCCAGTTTCCTTCTCAAAAGCACAGTAACAGGTTCACAGAGAGATTTAAGGGACAGATGGGTGCGCACATTGCTGTTGAAGAGAATGTATGACCTAGTATCTTCTTCATGTCTGACATTTATGCCTTTAATGGCTGCCTTATTAAGGAAAACATATGTTGATGCACGTACCAGCCAGGGCAAACGGGGAAAACAAAATCCCTTGCAGTTGGTATTTCAGAGACATGACTTTAAATCAGGAAAAAGAACATGTAGAAGGTATTTGTAAATGGACCACTACTTTAGGACTATGACCCACTTTCTTTAGTAATCAATGGGACCTGATCTTTCACCAGTTCTGGTTGGAGAAGTCACAGTGTCATATAGGACAGCTGAAGAATTATACCTCTGTGAAGCTGGTTGTGAATGAGATCAGAATCAGCTTCTTTATCCTTGTGACTTAAGTCTGAATTGACTTTCATCTTGACTTTAAAATGGAGTGCAAAATAGATCATAAGCATAGAGAAAAAAATTACAAAGTAATCAAGCAGTCACATCACATCCTCTCCACATCTTTTTCTTTTTTTTAATGTTTGACTTTTGGTGTGAATTCCAATTCACAGGTCTTTGTCAGCCACTAATTTTCATAAATACAAATGTTACTTGAAAACTCAAATATAGTATTAAAATCACTTATTATTCATAACTTAAGAAAGCACAGTTTCTTATGTATAGACCACATTCAAAGAACTTTGCTCRCGAAAAGAACCTGGAAGACTAGCTGTCACATACAAATCTTGTAAAAATATAAGTGGAATTTGATGCTATTCTAATATCTTAGAGGGTAAATTATTAATGCTCAGTGTTAAAGAAAAAATGTGTCTTCTAGGTTAAATACACAGCCTCGCTTGAATGACATTCATATACCCTCGCTCTGAAAGTATGAGAAGAAAAAAGTCAATATCTTTAGAATGTGAAATGTAGAATGCTAACGGCAATATAGTATCAAGATATGGGGTTTAAGTTCCTAAATACCATTTATTCTCAGGCAATAATATTTCCATATTACTGTGAGGCAAGTTAACAAATATCAGAACATCAGTACAGGAGTTTATTTGAATACATACACTCATATACATGCACATAGATATATAAACACACACATACATAGTGAGATATTTATATACAAATTAAATATAATATACACACACACACATATATATGTATATATGTATATATAGTTAGAATCATAKAATCATATAATCATATAATCATTAAGGTTGGAAAAGACCTCTAAGATCAAGTCCAACCATCAACCCAACACCACCATGCCCACTAAACCATGTCCCTAAATATATATATGTAGTATATATATAGTTATATATACTCATCCCTAATCTTCCAGAATGTTTGTAATGGATCATTAATATTATGCATATACCTATCTATACACACAAACACATGAAGTGGATATGCTGTATAGAACAGTTTTTATCTCRCCCTTAAGGGAGATGTGATTTCCAGGTGCTTTACCACTTAAAGTGACTGTTGTTGCTCTGGGCTCTGTCCTGAGCTTGTTTGCTCTGGGAATCATTGCATCTTTGCAGAAAATGACCATCTATGACCTAAGGAAGGTGTCAGGGCTCTCCTTTATGTATTATATATTTAACAAATATTGTAAAATTTGTTTGTATAGACATGCATGGATTTGTTGTTTGAAGGAGGAGAAATTCCTAGCTGGGGGACTTTAATGTTTTCTATTCTTTTTTTGTTGAACCTGTGTGGTTCCGCTGATAGGTACTAACTAAACATTAYGTCTGGGATTTTCAAGGGAATTGAAAGGATGGAAGGGTCTAGTTTGAATGGAAGGGAGAAATACAGGCAAAAAGATACTGGGTATTACGGAATGATTWAAGTAAAGACCATTCAAAACCCAAAATATTTTAAACTGGAGATTACCTACTTGCCACATTGTTTTCAAAAACATTACTCCTTTTGATTTTTGCTAGGAGAATATTAACACAGCCCATGGAATAATCAATTAGGGAATAACTGTAAAAAGGGCAATCCTTAATTTCTTCTTCAGACTGTTTTTTGGAAATTTCTTTCCTGAATGCTATTTTCTAGAGAGCCTGGGAATACACCCGCGCCTCGGTAGCTGCAAGGCTATCCGTATGGGCAGCGCTCTGTTGACTTCCGTGTATCTGTAAGTGGCTTCAGGGCTCTGTGCACATGGAAAGCATGAAAGTGATGTGCAGACATAATGAATTTGTTGGGCATAGAAGTGATCACTGCTGATTTTCACCTACACTTTTTATATTAGTCTCTTAATTTTGGGAAACAATAGACTCTGGATTTTATGGATCTTATAATTTTATTTGAACCCTTCCAGTTACCTACAGCTTCAAGGGTTTGTCTTATTCCTTCTTCAGTCTTTTGACAATGGTTTGTTACTATACAATCTTTCAAGTCTACCCTAGCCTTGAATCTTCCAAATGAAACAAGCTCTGCGTGATGGTTAAAAAATAAGTTTTTGTCTTTTCTTGGGTTCCCACTGTAGACCAACCTACATCTAGGTTGTCATTAAACAGTACTAGCCACYTTTAATCCACCCTTTTTTAATTATTAATTTATTTTAGGGCCAAGTACATTTCCTAACACTCTCATTTGAGGATTGATTTAGCCTGATGTTAGTGAAAAATCAGGAGTGGATATACCTTGTTATTTTGCTTCCTATGTAAATTCCAAACCTTATTTATTACGGAGATTTGAGAAAAGCCAGTTGATTTAGTCATAGAATGGTKTTTATCTTCTTAAATATTTTTAAATTGTCCAACATAACAGGTATAAAATTTAACATTTTCAACACCAATGTTGTCTTTRGGTGCCCTATTTGCACTGTTTTGAAAGAGTTTGATTTCCAAGGCAGGTGCTGTTTCTGTAAAATCATGTTTCAAAAAATCATCTAAAATTAGGTACCCAAAAGAAATAAGTGTTAAGAAGAAAACCTGGACCAAATGATTTGGCCTTTTGATGTGTTTGTTTTTTCATGTAAAATCAATGAGAACAAATGGTTTTTCTTTTACTCATCTCAATCTATTTGCAGGGAAAAATGCAATGTCCTTTGRAGGAACGTTGTAGGGAGTTGCTGTTGTCACTGGTTTGTTAAATATTCTATGGAGAGATTTCCATATCACAGCGCAATATGCATCATACTTGATTTTGTTCTAGAGTAGGAGGATATTTGTTCCTTTTCACAAAAAGTGCCTATCTTGCAGGAAAAAAAGAATTTTTCGAGAGGGTTTGCTTATTCTGTAAAGACATATTGATTCAATGAATGTTTAGATGTGTTTGGTGCTTTTTTTCCCCAAATCACTAGTAGTTTATTTACTGTTTAATATGACTTGTAAGTATTGTCAGATTCTTAAAGATTTGGCAAAAATCCCAGAATTCATAGAATCCTTTCTGAACCCAAGTTAATATGCAATAAAACCCATTCTCAGATTTTTTTTCTCCTTTATTCCTTTTTTTTTATTTCTAAGCTGTAACAATAAAGATGTAACAACCACCAGAACAATGATGCGTGACGTGATTAGCCTGGCACTCAGCCTAGGTGAGTCTACACTACTGAGAGGCAGCATCAACTGCCCTGAGCATGGTGTCATGCTGACAATATTTAGGTAAATTTAAGTAAGTCAACTCTTGGGTTCAGGCAGGACTAGCAGCACTAATAGGGAAAGGATTTTCCTGGAGATGCCAATCAACTCAGAGGGAGGACAGGACTTCCATCCTTCATGTGACTTCTGGGCAGGTCGGAGGACAGACATCTCCACGTCTTATCACTGTGCTCCGTGTGGACATACTATCCGTGTAGCACATGCCAAAGGAATTGTAAGTATCCCTTATTCCACCCACAATATTCTCTTTCTTTATGATCCTAGCTCCTTGCATCATTCCCAGGTGCTCAAAATGCTTCTGCATAGGCCTTTCCTCAGCTATGGAATTGTTCATTTCACTCTTTCCAACACTTGTTTGCATCTCTAGAGTCTTTGGTAAATGCCAGTCTTTAGATAAGGACAACCCTATATAATGTCAGTATTTCAGATATCCATAAAAGCTCACACCTTATAAGCAGAAGCAGTGATTTTGCTCCCAGGACTGTTGGGCTGCCCGGTTTTGTGTATTGCCTGTTTGATTAAAAGTTTGTGGGTCTGGAGCTTTCTTAGGTGTTTCCTTTTCTGGAGTAGAAAAAAAAAATAAATAGAACTGCCTAGAACGTTCAGGTCTGATGCAGGGTAAGAGCTGAAGCGTTTGTTTGCAGCTAAGTCTGATAGAGAATCAAATTAAATTAGCCACATTTAGCATCTCTGAAAATACTCCACAGAACTATTCCTGTTGGGTTTCCAAAACAGTTTTTCAGGGACCAAATTCTCCCTGATGGAAAATTCTTATTAATGTCAATGTAGGCCTGAACTAAGATAGTACTGAGTGGTTTTACTGAGATAATATGACAGTATTTAAGAGTAATACATTTATAAAAAAGAGATGTAGGGGGGTTTAGTCTAATTTTTTAGTGTATTTTTTTCAATATTACTACAGTTTGCAAGCTCTGCTACAGTGTGTCTGACTTGTATTGTTTGTTCATTAAAGCTGCAAACACAATGGACTCGAGGCTGTTTGTTCTGTCCAGTAGTCTGTAAATAACAATAGCCAAAAAGAAACTCTTCCCTTAACTCAGAAAATATTCCCTGCAGACATGCTGCTACTCTGGAGGAGTCTCTGAAGATTTTTCACATCCTACTGTTTATCTTTATGGCCTGCAGCCACACCACCTTGAGCTGTGATCTTATCACACGTCACAAATAAAGCAGGATACAGGCAGTCCTGGGATGGATGATCTCCAGAACCACTTCAGGGCTGCTAGGCACTGATGCTGATGACTCATTACATATTTTTTTTCCCCATCATCCCATTCTGAAATCAATGYCCCATTGTGGGATCTAAAAGAGGACCTTTCAATACAGAGAGAGTAGAGCTTGATCAGCCAAAGAAATTTTAATCCTAAAGCTTTGCTTAAAAAGGTGTGCAAGCTAATGTGACAGCTCACTTTTCCAGGAGAACATTGGAGCACATTCCAGCAGAATCACCTGTCAAGTTTGCGTGGTCAAATTAATGTGAAAGCATTGCATTTAAAAATGATATCTTATTATGGTGKTGTTATTAAAAATGAATTGACGTGAAGACATGAAGACAGAAGATGGACAGTTGCCACTTTGGTTCATACCAAAGATTGTTGTCAGTGGTAGCCTGGGCTGCTTCACGTTCTGGCGATTTGTGTCTGCAGAAGCAGTCTGGTTTTATTTGTAAGAAACCGGAGTAGAATATAGGAGATCTGGGTTCAAACTCCATGTGTGACCTTGGGCATACCCCTTCCCTCTCTGAAGCTCATTTTCTTCCATGAAGAGTAAAGATACTGATATTTCTTGCATTTGTCATATCCAATCTGACTGTAAGTTCTATWTTTTAGAGTGAGTCAGTACACCACCTTGCTGTGTGGGGCCATCTTCACAGCTGGGATCTGTTGGTACTCCTATAACCCCTGGAATAATAATAGTTCTCATTAAGGACTCCTGTTAAAAATGTGCTTTATCATGGCTAAAGAAATCCTCTTTCAGATTATTAATTAAAATGAAATCCAATTGCCTTCACCTATGGACCATGACATTTGCCGTGGGAACATTAGAGGCAGAGAAACGTAAAACAGCTATCTTGAAAGTTTGCTGTTTGAAGGCTTGAAGCTGCATTTGTCCCCTCCTCTCCTCTCCCCTTATGCACTATTTCAGATCCATTGCTTATTGACTGATAAGAGTTATTGATGAATTATACAGCAGTGATCCAGCCCAGGGAGGTCAGTAGGGTGCAATTACTAGCAGAGCAGGCTTGGGTGTGCTTCTGAACTACTCCTCCCTGCACAGCTCTTTCAGTATGCATATCACATCTCCCTGCTTGTAGCAGGCTGATGAGTGTGTGCAGTTAGTGCAGGCACACACATACTTCTGCGCTTTCCCTGAAAGTGGAGCATTAGCAACTGCAGTCAAAAAGCACCCTTGCTTCTTCAGCTCTGATCCTAGCAGCAACTGTCTAATTCTGTCTGGAGGAACTAGGAGACAGCACCGGAGGCAAGTTTAAAAAGGACCTAGTGACACCCTGCTGTCACATCTGGTTTCATGAATCTACTTATTAGTAGTCCATTCACAATTACTTTCCTAGTCCCATCAGTAGTGTACATTCTTGAGAACTGGCTGGCTGGGAAGGAAGGAGCACGCTGCTGAAGGTATGTTGCAGTMTTCTTTACCTTACGTCTTGTGCTGAATGTTTCTGTCTGTGCATCTCACTTGCAGACATTCCTGGTCTATGCAGTTTTCCACTGAGAGCTGCTGGAGCAGGGCTTTAGCAAATCATAGCAATAGAAATAAATGGACAGGTACCTTTTTTTTTTTGCTTTTTTCCTCCTCAGTTAGCCATGCAGATTGTTTGTTAAAGGGTAAAATTATATGACTGGCTTAAACTTTCTGGGAAGATGACAACTCTGACTGCATTTCCCATCACAAGCAAATAGACTGCTGTTATTTCTATCAGGGCAAAATTTCCATACATTGGCTGTTTAACTGTGGACATGGAACATTGCTTTCAAATTGATGTGTTTATTAAATACGGTCTGTGCATGCACTGCCAGCTGAAATTTGCATACATGCTTTCAAATTTGGAAAAAGACTCTTTCATTAACTTTCAAAATGCTCTGGACTGCAGCACACCTCTTTAGAAAAGAGGAGTGAGCCAGGCTTTTCATTTCACTTAAGTTCTTTTACTGGCATGTATTCATCTGGTAAAAAGTCTTTGCCAAATCCAAGAAGTTTGCTGTTATTGCATTTCCATAAATGTAACAGCTGTGAAGACAATGAATATTCATAGTGTTTGGATTTTTGCTCTGACTATTTTTATGATAATTCTGACTTTTCAAGGGAATGGGATCTTAGATCAAAGAATTCTGCAGGTTGAGATATTGTGATAAGCAATGTATAAGTGTTTCCTCAAAGAAGCATAATACAGATAAACATGTACTGCAGTAAGTAGCTGACTGTACCTCTTATTTACTCGCAGCCAACTTGATCTGTTGCTTATACTTGTGGATTCTTTTGCTAACAGGTCATCAGCAATGAAAATGAAGTACAGTTCAGATACGGTTCTCTCATGGGACGTTATTTCCCTAATCCTATACAGTTTCTTCTGAGCTTATCCAAGACACTGCTAATGTTATGATGGTTAAATTTTAACTTGGTACATCCTGTATTTGCACTGACCGAAAACTTATTTTGGGATATTGCTAAGGACAGAGAAGCCCACTGCAAGCTCAGTGTACTTTAAGGATGGAAAGTGATTTGACTAATCTGCCCCTAGGAAAATTCCCCTGTTTGTAATCTATCAAAATTGTACAAGCAGCAGAGATGGTCCTCCCCTGCAGGTAAAAGTAGAAAGGTCTTGAAAATACAGARGCAGCATGTGTGCGTGTGCATGTGTCTCTAGAGATAATTCATCTARAAAACTTAAATAATTCTAGCTGCCTGTAGATCTCTCTGACTTCTGCATTACTAAAAAATATCCTATTAATGGGTCGTACTGCAGATCTCCGTAACTACACAGCAGAATAAAACATCCAGACAGGAATTGTGTCGTATAAAACCACCTCGGAAACCCACTTGAGGCTGCTTGTGATCATTTCTTTAAAAATCCTCCCAGTATCTGGGAAGCGCCGGGAGCAGCGGAGTACCTGCCTCTCAGAAGTGTGACAAGTGGAGCTACCCCTGCGTGCTCAAAGTGAATTTAAGCTTCCTAACGTCCAGGGGCACCTTTTTGGCAGTCTGTCCTCGCTCGGGCTGGACCACGCTGCTGACCGGAGGCAAGGTCAGCCTGGCCGGCGAGCTGTGCCTGCCGGCTGCTCCAGCCCCAGCCTGCGGTGGGCTGTCACTCAGGGTCTCCTCCTCGGGGGACGGGGAAAAACTGTTTGTCCCTTTCATCCGTCTTCATTTTTAATGACAGCTGAATCAGCCTGGTGCTTAGGTGCAAACTTCCTATTGGTTTTTCTCCCCCACACCCCGTAGTCATAGCGTGCCGTGGCTCGTGATATGCAGGGACTGCAGGCATAAAATATGTTTAAATACGTCTGAGAAAAACAATTTGATGGGTCAGATTCTGTTTCCAGGGAGAGGAAATCAGACTACCCTCCTGAAATCTGTAGGAAGCTGTTTACATGAACAGAAGTTGTTTACACGGGGACAAACTGGTGTAAAATCTCACTTTCTCTTGGTGCTGTTTGAATTTCTGTGACCTGAGGACCTGGCTCCGTTCCTTTAAAGCTTGGTTTTATTCCGGGAAAAGTAGCCAAAATGGAGAATTTGTCTTTTCACTCACTAGGAATGAAAACCTGCCTGTGTGTAGTGACAACTGCAGGTATTTGAGAGCAAACACCTTTTATCTTTCCCCTCACCAAAGCCTAGGAGAAAAAAAAAAAAAACACAACACAAAAAAACAACAAAAAAACACCCTCCCAAACCTCTCTGTTTAATTCCCTTTAAGATATATAAGGTCTCCTCTTCTGCTTTAATGTGTGCCATGGCTCCTTCCCGACCTCCACCACCGCGTCGGAGGAGGCGAGAGGTAATTCATTTTGCCCTCTCGGCCGCCTCACCCGTGTGCCTCTTCAAAGCAGATTTGTCGATCATATAAAATGCAATCGCTGATGTGTTTCTCTTCTGCCTTGCTAGTCAGAGCCAGCATCCGGAGCCTCCGACGCATTTTGTTAAGTTACAGTCTCTCAGCCCCAGCACTACGCTTACCAAGCCAACCGGCCCTCTAGTGTTTTGAGGCATTTTATGCAAAGAGGTCCCTTTAGCTGTTGCTTGTCTTTACCAGAGGTAAAGAGGGGGATTTGAAACAGCTCACAAAAGCTTAGTGGAGTTATTCAAATCTGGAGTGATTGGCAAAGGCGTCACAGCATCCACCCTTCTGCCTGGAAAAAGTGAGAGCCTGGTTTTGCGTACTTTTGGAGTGCCAGCACTTCCACGATCACCACCGCTCTATGGCTGTGAGTCTGTCAGAGGCTGCTGACACACAAACAACGGCAGGGTTGTTGTAGAAGACAGCTATCTGTTTACACACTTCAGCAGGGATTTCTGAAAGCATCTTATATCACACACACGCTGCAACACTGGAGTACTGCACAGGTTTTTCAGCCCTCTCATGARTGATAGCTGAAAATGAAGATGAAGGGAAGAAAATGCCATGAAGCTTCAATATTGTAGCAAACTAGGATCCAGATGGCAAGCCTTTTTACAGCAATATGCTGGATTAACTTTAAGACTCCCCTGGCTACTACTCTCCTGTTTAATTTGTCTTTCCTTAATGCTATTTCAGTGTGATGCTTTTTTGCAAGGTAATGTCATAAAAATGTGTGGTTTCAGGCATAGTCTGCTATCAGGAGAACTTTCCTCCATCTCCGTTAACCCCTTCAGAGCTAATTAACTGATTGCATGGTCAATAGCATCAATTTGAACTCTAAGTGGAACAGGGAATATTCCACATACATTCACAGTACCATGCAGAGCATGAAACCAAGGTGATTTACATACAAAGGAAGAGAATTAACCTCTTGGAAGGAGAACAGGTTTTCACTGTTGTGGGCTATATCTCTTGTTGGAAATTGTTTTTGGTAATGCAGCTGCAATAACATCTGAAATTGTCCTCAGGGAAGTTTCAAACCCCCAGTTGGTGTTGCCCACRTGCCAACCTCTTCTGAGGCTGGAGGTCGGGTAGTTGTGTTTCTCCCTGTAAGCTGCAGATCCAGTTCTACCTTCTCATAAGCTGCCATTGGTGCTTGAATTTGTTCTTCCATCCTTGTGCAGCCACASCAAGGATCATCGATGTCCTCATCTTCTTCAAAAAGCTGGGTGGTGAGACACCCAGTGGTGACAGTGAGCACCCGTGAGCCGGCCAGTGGGACCTCCTGGGTGCCTTCCTGCAAACTGGGGGGAATAAATAAGGGTGCCATCCCGTGAACTTAATAATTTATCAGGAACCTTCAGGTCCTGTCTACCCTAGATAGCAAAAGTGCTGCCATCCATCTGCAGTGAGTGCCCCTCCCAATCTGTACTCATCCTTGCTATGCTTCTGTGAGATGGCGACATGGAGGCCTGTATTCATGGAGAAATACACCTACTGCATAGTCTAAGGAAACACTCCAGCAGCTGCTAGCAGTATTAAGTTCATATCACATCCAGAGACTAGCCGCGATACTGTCCTTTAGCAAGTAAAGGTCTGCTTCTTTCTCAGCAGAAGTCTTGTCAGAAAGTCAGCCTCAGACAACACAATGCTTATGACTCCCTCGTTTTACTCTCAAAGTCTGTCACTACCTGACACAGATTGAACGCAAGTTATTAAAAAGAAGTATTATTTAAGTGTCTCCAGAACATCTCTYGATCATTTTGGCCTAGATTATACCACTTTGCAAGTGGGTTTATCACCTGTAAGCATATGGGAATGAACAGCAAGTCCCACTCCTCTTCTTTATCACATGTGATGGGTATATCCAAACCCTACTGAAATGGGAATTAAAAAACCACATCCAAGTCCCAGACTGTGATCTGCCACCTAGCACTGCCTRAGCTGATGACTAAACTCATTATATGTCTCCCTGCTTAACCTGCAAGTTCCTTTGGGTTATCTTTATGATATGATAACTTATAACCAGAAGCCAAATGTGGTATTCAGTTCCAGATTAATCTTAAAAATAAACATCTGTCTAGTCAGCTAAATAGTTTTCTAGGTTCTTCTGACTGTATTGACCGGATTGTTGTTGGATAGAATGGGAGCTTAGTCTTCTACAACAAGGTAGACATGGGGATGATATAATGCAACACCTATGGGAGATGTGGGTCTTTCTGCAGTGGAAACTTGAGGGCACAGAGAGCATCCTGCAGCRTCTTAGATAACACTGAATTCTACGTTAAGCAACAGAAATGAGCCCTAATGGCTGACCACATAAAACCGGAGAGAGTAGCTGCTGCCATGAGCTGCTTCTTGCAAAGATCKAGCCCTTCTCTATTAGGCATGAAGGCCAGCTTGGGCTGAATACATCTTCCCTTGGACCCTAAATAAATATACTGTTTATAAAACAATAAGCAGCCCCATATGGAATAATAGTGTGAAATTCTGTCTCCTGTCAGCTGATAATTGGACACGGGGATGGTGAGTACTTTCCTGTTTGTCTCCTGCGCTCTGGACTATCAGCCCATGCAAACCAATAATTAACTGTAGTGGATGTTGCTGGGGGTGAGGAGGAGTAAWTCGTTGTGGTGAAATACTGATTTTTGCTGTAAAGTTACAAAGCAGACCTATGGCAGTGTGAATAACGCATGAGGTGATTTCCTTTCAGGAAGGCTACTAGCAAATCTTTCCGCTAGTTGGAGATTTTGACTTGGCAAGAGAGTGGTATTTACATTGTTTTGGTGATACAGAAAGCATTTAGGGAACAGTTATGTCATTCTTTAATATTCTAAGACTCTGGAGAAAAGTCAGTATCCAATTAAATAAAAGGAATTAATTAAATAATAAGAAAATGCAAAATTAATCTAGTTTCAGATGCATGGGTAAGTTATCACGTAAAATTAAAAAACCTAATATAAAATGTCATTCAATTTTATTTTGCGGAATGAATGTTGCTATGGTTTCTCTAAATCCAGGTGATAAAAAATAATTTCTAAATGCTTTCGATTAAACATTTTAACTTACTATTTATAACGAAGCTATAGTGCTGACTATTTTTCTCTTTAATAAAACCCAAATCCTGGTGTCTGTAAAAGGCGATGGAAGATGTAGCTGGGCATATCAAAGATGAATAAAGAAAGCTCTATAATGATTTTTTCATTGTACTAGATTTTTCTAAACAAAATCTCTTATCTCAGAAAGCCATCAAGTTCTCACAAGTTGAGGAACATAAATCAYAGCAGAATAGGCAGCCTCCTGTCTCATTCACTGAGCTCCATATGCTTATCTACCTCAYGCTCCCGCATCCCAGGCTCCTAAAACGCTTCAGTCAACTTTCCTTCTGAATTGCGATACGTCATGTTAATCAGCCTCTACAATGTCCCAAAAATGTATGTAAATTAGACTTTTGATGAACCAGAATATTTTGACAGGATTTTTGCATAAAGCACACATGCAAGCATGCCCACACACACACACAGACAACCTGTTTAGAGAGAGGAATATTTTTGGACCTCGTTTGTTTTTGAAGTAGATTGTGGCCAGCATGCTGATGCTGCTTGTGAGCAGGAACACGTGTGGCAGTATGCCAGGTCCCATAGCAAGAAGCAACTTGAGTTTAAGTTCATTCTTGGCAAGAAAAACTGTACCATGGGGAAAGAAGCATAACAGTTTCCTCTTTTTTTGTCCTCCTTTCCTCCCATTCCCTTTTCTGGTACCCTGTCGTTTCTCTGGGTTGTTTGGTGTCAGTAGTAATGTGAGCGTTTTTAGGGTTATCATAGGAGAACACTGTCATGTTTTGGTAGATTAATGTTTTTGCTTAATCTGCTCTCCTAACAGAAACAAAATTGAAAAATCAAAAGAATTTATTTGAATTTAAAGTCAAATTTAAGTCAACCTACTGACTTTCACATTGTTTATCAACGAAGCAGTTCCACTGAATATATAGAAAGCTGTTGTTGAGGCATGTTAGGGTGAGTCTTGTACCTACTAGCACTGCCTGGCTRCAAATCTTTCCATTGTTGTTCTCTTCTTCTCACCTGTTTAGCCATATTTTATGCTCCATCTTGTCCTTCAGGGCTGTATTCAGACTGCTTACAAGGGGTGTCTGTCTCGTCTGTCCCTCTTGCTGAGACGTGTGAGACAAAGAGCCAAACAAGAATGGTGTRGGCAGGGCTTTCTGTCTCCTTCAGRCACAAAAACTTAGTGCAGCTCTTAGTCTGTAGCTGTGTAAGTAAGGACCATCAGTTGCTATGTATTTGTACAGCTGGGGCCCTGGTTGACAYGTTCAGAGGTGAGTCCATCAGTTCACTCTACCTTCTACATCTTAGGCCACACAGGAGGAAAAACTGTTTCTGTGACTCTATTTTTGCATACTTAAAGTCATTTCTGACATATCTCACCATGAAGTTGCACACCCCTGAAAGCAYGTCAGACCTCACCAAGAAAGTATCAGACCATGCCTAGTCATGTTGCACCTAAAGACCTTGTTGCTTTAGCTTCTTCACAGATCATCAACTCTCCCTTTTTTGAAAGTTGCTGGACTTCCATAAGGCTGATGTGGGCTACCTATATGGCATCATTTGCACAGCTGGGGCTTAAAAAACTCCTCTGATGTTATACAGTGTATGTTTTATGCATACTGTATCTGCAATGTGAATACACTTTTTCTAATATATGCTATGCACCAACTAGAACAGGATATTATAACTCCATTGTCTATATATAAATATAGCAAAAGAGTATATGTATAATATTTACAGTGTGCATGAGGGAATACACACACACACACACACACAAGCATATATGCAATCATATATGCAATTCATGATTCACAAAACACACAGAACCCACAGTGAAAAATCATAAAAAGGCAGTGATTTGTCATCTAGGGCAAATCCCACAGAGTGTTTTGAGTATCAGGTTAAAACACCCCAGGACTACAGAGACAGACAGGTTGGCTGCTGCCTTTTTAAAGAGGTATCAGAGCTTTTAAGTAGGTGTAATTTTATGGCTAAATATAAACAGAAGAATCCTTCAATAATCATAAATACAGCTGTGGAGCCAAATTCTCCTAATGATGCAATAGCAATATATATAGATGCACATATATATTCTATTTCCCGGTTTGACGTTCTTAATTCTCAACACCCAAGTCTTAGTTTCCTGCCAATTTTATAATTTTTCCTGTTGTCAATTGCTTTCTAAAAAAAGTTTGAATGAGGGGGAATTAAGTTTTAATTTAAAAATTAGAAACAGGCGTGWTGTCTGTATCCACTTTCTTTGTGGATACCATATCCCTTTCTTTGTGTCTTGTATCACTGCTTTCTGGAACAAGCTGTTGCATCCCGTCGTTTATCGTTAATTTTGTACTGTCTGCTGGTGGAAGCTGTGGGAGCAGGGGAAAGTTGCTAAATATTAGGACAGTGAGAGAGTTGAAGACATTAAAAAATAGGGAAGCTCTGCAAACTGAGTAGAAATAGAAGAGTAATACTGGTGAGAGCTTTAATAACAGCCTTGCCATCACTGGCTTAAATGTGTGTTGGTTTTGGGTGCTTTTAATGGCAATAATTAGGTAATCAATATGGTTTCAGAAAGGAAAAATATCCTGCTTAACAACAGAATAACATTGATTAGCTAAGTTAGTACCATTTTAAGGAACATTAAGTAATCAAGATTGTTTCCATGATGACATCCTAAAGAGAGAAAAAATCAGGCAAATCTAGTATTGGATGAAGCTGGGGCTGCTTTTAAACTGTTGCTGAGGAAATAACGGCTGTTGTGTTTGCCTGTGCAGTCATTGTAGTACCAACGTCTGAGGGAGGCACTGGGCCCCTATCTGTTCATTTCAATGAACTGGGATCTTATCCCAGATATAAACTRGATGTTTCCTGAAGTTAGACATTCCACTCCACTATTTTCGTTACCCTTACCTTATACACGTGTTAAACTGGTATGTTTGCTTTTGGGTATCTAAAATAATCAATTAATATATAGAACTTCCACTTTGATATTTACTGAGGGGTCTCAGGGCACTTTACAGGAGATGCCACTCTAACAGCTTCACTTTACATCAGAGCAAAGTGGGTGGTGGGGTGGGAGATTTTGCAAAGAAACCCTGTCTGCTTGTGGCACAAGGAGGAGCAGGGTCCACAAGTGCTGGATGTTAATTTGCTGCTATATCTACTCAGGCATCATGACCTTTTTTAATTAAGTATCCAAATTGATCCAAAGGTACCTAAAGTTTCGTATATTTGAGCAACTACAGTTAGAGCTGCAGCTCTTCAAACACTGGAAAGCAAGTGTATGTAGACGACCAGATTTAATCATTCTGATCAGGATTCTCAGCAAGAACAACAGTTCTTGGAGGTATGATGCTGAGTCCTTATCTGTGTGTTATTGCAGGAAATGACYCTTGCAGCACTGCTTTTGCTGGGGGTGGCATGAAGAGCAAAGCTTCATTTGACCTATACATGAATTTGCACGAGTGGAAGACAGTGAACTTTTGGTAAAGAGTATAAAATCTGTGAGGAYTGATCCTGGGCACTCAAAAAATACCAATAATGTTCAGAAATAGCTAAAATGTGTGAGTAAAGAACTGTGGTTGTTGAGAATTCTCCAAGCTACTTGAAACCAAGTGGGGGTGCCATTAAGCTAATTTCTAGGCCTAAGAACAGTCAACACCCCTTCACCCAAGAGTTAACTGATCAGACACGGCATGTTTCATGATACATGAGCATGTACTTAAAGCGTTCACTCCTGGAGGCAAGCCATTACATATGAATCACAAGTTTCATTGGGGAAAAATGCTTGCAGCCTTCAGACCATTGAGGCAAAGCTTGAAAATATGATCCTTCTATGAAAATATGATCCTTCTATATGATGAAAACTCACAAGTGGAAAGTAAAATATGAGTTTCAAAGTCTTCTTCCTTGAAAGAGACAACCAAACAAATAAAAAATATTTCTACTCAGAACTGATCTTGTGATAATCAGGGCAAAATAATGTATATACTTTTAAATGTTCAGGTTTAACCTTACTGTAATTAGAGCTGAATTTTTGGACAGGTGAGAATTCCTATTAGTTTTGAGGGTATCAAGAAATTTGCTGCCCCAAGGTTGAGTTTGAAAACCATTTTATATAGAGAGGAAGAGACTTTTATAGCAGCCAAGTTTAATCAAGAGGTGCTACACAGCTTTTATCCATTAGGGCTTTGGAATTGTTTTTAGCTGTATGAGGCCATGAAATGAAATTTAACATTATTCCATTGTAATCTGGGAGAGGAACAAAAGGGAGAATGTATGTGTAGAAAGACTGGGAAGAAGCTCAAGAATCTCTGTCTCAATTTTCAAACTCTGATGCAGATTATTTTCATGGTGGTTTTGTTTTCTACCATATGTCGTACATGCTGTAATAATTAAGTRAGAAGCCATCTTTCTACTTGGTATCTTCTCAGCCAGCTGGTGTTTTGTGTGGGCTGATGGTATGTATAGTTTCAGATTCACAAAGGTGGTAAGAGATGCAGTAGAAGATTACAGTATATTGATGGTTCAAGTGGATGAATCTGACTGGTAGAGTAACACGTAAGATGTTTTGGCATGTATCTATTCTTACACTTTTTCTTGATAATTTATTCAAAAATGTTTTTCTGGATTCAGTACTCTAAAGGATTTGGCTTGATGTTGCCCATCAGAGTCCTTCTTCTGACAGGTGCTATATTAATCTTCCTTCTTTTGTAGATCAGGAAACTGGAATTAACTGGAAATGACTTTTTAATCTGCAGTTCTGCACTGCTGGATCCATTTGCCAGAAGACTGAAAGCGAAATAATGACCAAAATAGACTTTGCTTTTTACACAAGTGGAATACCTTACAAATTTAGTTTATCTTGAATAAACATCAGAAAACAGGCCTTATTATCCAAGTAGAAATGATCAATACTTTCTGACATAGTCTGTCTGGTAGACGTAATAATGTTAAATATTCTGGTAAGTTACATGAAGTTGTATGAATTCGAACAGAAGATTTCTATTTTTTTTAATATATATAATTTTTTGCATGGCTGGGTATGCCAAATTGTCTCACTCTATATATTATAGCACCTTGTAAAATCCTCAGAGTCAGTGACTTGTGAGAGTGACAATTTTTCTCAGAATTATTTTATTTTGATCATACTGATAAGTTCTGCAACAATCATAAGGGCAACAGATAGGAAAAGGTGTCCTTGTTCAGGACAGGTAAGCGTGGCTGGAGAACTTTGTGTATTCATGACAAGACAAACTGTTTACACACAGAAGAGCATAAAATGGATTAAATAGGGATTTATGTTAAAAATTCCTTTGGTAAAGAATGGGAATTCTTTACCAGGAGTCTCTGTAGGTCCTGAAGTCTACAAATTGCTGTCACGCAGTGCCTAAATTAATACCCCTGGAAGTTACGCTGTTATGAGACTTTCATTTTCCAGGTACAGAGTGCTGTTAACAGTAACAGTCACCATCTTTCTAAATGCAATGCCAGCAATGTTTTGTATTAAAAAGTCACTRAATAAGCACTGCAATTGTAATTGGTTTTAATGACAATGAACAYCCACCATCTATGGCAATATTGGCCTTGTTAAAATTTTTTACTTTATTTCTATTCTGAAATTTTATCTATTTTCCAAGTGACCTTTTTAATATATTTACTTTCTAGACTGAAGATCTATTGTGAAAGTTCTGTTTCTCTTATAGGTGTTTATGGCATGTGATCAAGTCTCTCYCTTGTGGTCTGTATGATAAGATCCATTTTTTCACTGTTATGCATATTTTCCAGTCTGTCAGTCATTCAGTRGTTCTGCTCTGCAACCTTTCCAAGGGTGTTAGTATCCTTCTTAACATATGGAGACCAGAACTGTGGCCAGAATTACAGCAGGAGTTATAACTTTGACAAACATAGGGTTTGGGTTTTTTTTATTTTGCAAAATATTTCCATGCTTATAAGCCTTGGATCATATTAACCCTTTTGGTTACAAAGTTGTACTGGKAAGTTACTCTCAGTTTATTGCCCTTTGCTATCCTAAGACCATTTCAGGGTCACAGCGTTCAAGAYAGAATCATAGAATCATACAATAGTTTGGGTTGGAAGAGGTTTAAAGGTCACCTAGTCCAACCCCCCTGCAATGAACACGGACATCTTCAACTAATCTTCCATGACCTATATTCTTGCTTTTGATGTGTGTTTTTAGATTTGAAACACATATGGTTTGCTTACAGGCTATAGGGATGACCTGTCCTCCTCCTTTATTTACTGCGTCCTAGGCATTTGGTCATCGACAAAATCGGTGCCTTTTGTGTATGTGGTTTTATTGTGTATTTATCTATTTCTAAGCCATTGATAAAAAGATTAAGATATACAGAGCCAAAAAGAACTAAAATATCTCAGTGGGTTTCTGCGTGAAATGCAGCTGGTTGACAATGATTCTGATTTAGGATTGTCTTCTGAATCTTATTATTTAACAAATTTTTAATCCATTTAATATGTGAATGTTAAATTGTTCAAGCTTTATCACTCAAGATGTCATGCGGTCTCAAGTCAAGTGTATTACAGAAATCTATTGCAGCAATATCATTATTTTCATCACACAAAGTTGTAAACATAGCAAAATGTTGCCAGTATACTTTAATTTTCTACAAATGTAGAATAGCATTAATAATATTGCATTCTTTTAATTCTTATTGGTTGAGTTTTATATTAGCCATTCTTTGATTTTGTCTGGGATGCTGTTGTATCTGCAGATCTATAGCCTTCCCTATGAAAAAAAAGTAYAGTTTCTTATATATCTTTAAAGCATGGCTTTATTCTGGAGCATCTCCAGATCTCCAGAATATATTGGAAAGTTGGCATTTGTTATACAGATAATTTTTTGGCCATATGCTTTAAGTTCTTAGATGAGTAATATCTGGATTTGCTTATCTTAAAATCCTCAGTTTTAGTAACTATTGATAAATATTACTATTAGTTACAGTTGAAGTCAATAGTGTTTCACTCACTTTACGTTTTATGACTACATTATTAACCCTCCTTTCCAATATAAAAATATTTATTGAAAAATATCTGTCCTTCTTTATTGTTGGTAATCATTTTATTTTATCCACCTAGCAATTTACCAGTACAGTTGGTTATATAGCGCAGTCCAGAAGGAACGTGTGTTTTAGATTTTAWACAGTATGGCTGTTTCTCGACAGCCAACATTGTAACTCTTGTGGTAGCACTAACTACAACAGAAGGAAAGATTGTCTCTCTGACAGCATCAGTTTTAACTTTCAAGCAACATGATTTTTCTTCTTCAGTAAAGCATGGTGCTGATTCCCTCATAGTCTAACCATAAATTCCAGAATAATAGGGAACTGGCACTATTCTGTCACTAACTGGATTGCAAAAACAGTAAGACATTTTTTCTTAACAAGTAAATACTGTTAGTTATTAAGTTGTTATTACTATTGTTGTTTAAAAAATGAGGAAGGTTTTTCTGACTAGAGACAGAACTGGAAGCTGGAGTCTACATTTTCTTACTGATTCTGCCAGTTACTCGATGCTGATGTCAAATTCTTTTTTATGCAGGACCAAACAGAATTGTTATTATGTTTACTTGTCAGAAAATGCTTTAAAATTCAGCATGAATGTTTGAAGGTAAGGAATTGTTAAAGAAATCAATGCTTTCTTACATGCTAATAAGCATAAGAAAGAAGAAACCAGAATGAAATAAGAAGCAGGAATCCATGAACCCTCTTCTGGTAAATTAGCTGAATCTCAGACTGTATAGGTTAGACTGCTGTAGACTCTATAACCATTTATGTTATTGTTCTCATGTTTGAAATGACAATTGAATGAATTTCAGAAAGAGTTCTATCTCAATGAACACTGTCAAAAAACATGGCTTGCCTTTCTGTTTTTCCTTCATCTGCTGCTAGACATTCAGTGTCCATCCAACTTGATTGTTTCCTACTGTGATTTTCTTGTGGAGCAGGGACTGATGTAACATGGCCCTGCTCTATTTCTTTCTGTTTCTAGTTAAAAAATATTTTCATAAATATATAAAATCATGGTATATTTCTGAAATGGTTTCATGAGTATGTGGATACCCATCTGACTTTTCTTAAATTAAATGGTCGGTACCTGTGCAAGAGATGGTAGATGCCTAATGACACATGCTGAATTTAGTCACTAATCTTGTAGCACGCAATGTTTCTGAACAAGATATTTAAAATGATAGACTGGGTATCTATTGCAAGAGTAGTGACTGTAAGTATCTTCCATTCCATTTGGTTCATGGTTTCCCTTGTCTCATACACTGCTACAACACATTGTATTGACAGGATAGAAGGATTTGTTCCACAACAAAACAGAGGTCACAAATTTTGTTGGAGAGCAACCTGTAATTTCCATTATGCACAGTTTATCTCGTTGTTTTTTTTTTTTTTAATTTTATTTTATTTTAACACTAGGTTAAAAGGGTTAAAATATTGTTTATGAATGCCCTTTGGCAATGTTCAATACTTCCTCAAAACTTGAATAATGCTGGTAAGTAACAACTACTAATTTGCATCTTTTCATTTCCCTTCCTCTGTTAGACTAGAGCAATTATTTTGTAATCACAAAGTGAATTTGAAGAAGTTAGTAACAGTTTAGTTCTTGAAGATGAGAAAAAATATTTCTGCTCAGAAGACACCTTAGCTAAACATGTCTGTTGAACCTCATTTTAGTATAAGATATATCAGCCAGCACTTTGTAAAAGCCCTTGCAGGAATATTCCTGGCCCTTATTTAGTTGCACACATATAACAGATATAGCAGAGGATTTGGAGAACATTCTGCCCTTTCTGTGTCTCCTACCTTGGATCAAATGTGATTAATCTCTCTTATGCCTATTTAGAAGGCTCAGACATGTATGTTTCACATTTTTGCAAGCCTTCAGGGAGATGGATTTCAATCACTTGTATGCCTGTTGGAGGGAATCACAAAAACAGAATGGGCTTTGCTGAACTCAATTATTTTGGTTTACATTTTGTTTGTGGTGTTCACCTTAAAGTAATATTGAATGCCTCTCAATGGACTTGAACTGTCATTTGGAAATATTTCTGATAAATCTTTTTGAGGAAGCAAGTAGAGACCTAGATATTATAAGGAAAAAAATTCTAAAAGTTATTAATTAGTGTCTCATTTGCACATACAGAAATTATTTCCATCACAAGTGAAACATGTATTTGAACAGTTTGGAGTACCAATGAAGTGTGTGGGGTTTTTTCTATTTTAATAACATTTAATAACATTGTATGACTGAAAGAATTGCTTTCCATTTTCTTCAGTGCTAAATAAAGATATTTTTTCAGAATAAATGTTGTTATTCCTGAAATGCCCAGCCTCTCTTTCTCTCATCTTTTGTTCAGGACATTTGCTTGGAGCCTTCTTTAACATCCTGCTCCACTTTCCACTGGGGAAAAAAAGGGAAACTTAGCAATGTAAGAACACATAGTGCAAAACAGTTCATGAGACAGTTAAAGATCCACTCAGGATCTTTAGATCTACTCTGGATCTTTAAAGATCCACTCTGGATCTGGACAATTAAAGATCCACTGATTTTAATTTTAATCTTTGTGTAAACTCAAGAAGACATCGTAACATTTGAACACTGACTGTTTAAACATTTAAACATTGAACATCTAAATGTTCACATAGTGAACATCTAAAAGTTTTTTTTCGGAAAAATGTCCAAAGTGTTACTGAGATTGACATCTGCTATGTTCTTACATAGTTTATATAATAATTTTCATTCAGAAAAAAAACTGAATTCATTATAGCTGAGAAGCAAAAATTTGTGGAGTTTTACTCCTGCATTTTATTGCATTTTTGAAGTTTGAAAAATAATTTGTGGTACTGCAGTTAAAAAAAACAAACTTGTGGTACAGATACTAACTAGTCCCAGCAAATATTTGAAGCTGAATGACATAGTATAACAGCAGAGGAATTTTTCAAATGAAAGGCATGAACTAGGGGAAGCAAAGGCACTGTCTGGTGAAGAAGTCCTACCACTGTGTCTTAATTCTCTATGATGAGGAGAATCAGGCACACGGAAAGGCTTTCTGGATGAGATCCTATTGACCTAAACTTAGGTACCTACAGTAGGCAGACAAGATCCCTTGCAGATTTTTGAAGTTTCTGCACTATTTGTTGGCTATTTAGATAACTCAAGCATTTGCTTTAGACCTATTTACTAGATACCTCAAATTTGGAGAAAGATATGTGTCTGAACTTGTTCTGAATCCTATATAAGATTTCTGTGACTTCCATTGGCACTGTATCAATGGTACAGAACAACACTTAAGTTATGTTAAATGATAGAGAAGGGTGATACGTTGGTAGAGAGAAATGTGATATATGGAGAGGCCTGACACTGTACGTGGAAACTTGTAGTGCCTTAATATTTTCCTTTTGCCTTCCCTTCCTTACACATGCACATTTTATGCATAATCTTGGCTTGTTTGTTGATATTTTTTTCTTCCTAAGGAATGGTATGCCATGTCTCAGACTAATCGAAAAAGAAAACCTAACAATAAAAGCTGTTCATTACTAAGAGGTACTTATTTTTACTTTATACTTTGTCCAAACAAGATGATTATCTAAAGAACTACAGAAAATAATGACTATACTATGCCACTGCCTGCCAAATTCAAGCAGATACTGGGGCAAACTGTAAAGAGAAGAAACTTTTTCCATGCTTGCCCGGCTTAATCTGTGATTTCAAAAAATGCAGTGACATCCTTCTCCAGATTAGAYAGATGTGTCTTGTTTTCATATGAATGATCACTTTTTCAATGATCAGTTTTTCAAGAGAAATTCAGTCAGCCAGGGACATAGAGGAAGCAAATCTCTTTGTGAACTCAGGTCAGTTTGGGGTGGGAAGTCCCTCGGAGGATGGCACTCAAAAACCTGCACAGGCACCCAGCTTGGGAGGCAAGCTAAAAGGTTTTAGAGACAGCCACAGGATTCTCCAAGGACACCTCTCTTCTCCTCACCTTTCCCCACCTCATCTCTCCTCCATGTAGATCTACAAATACTGAAATAAGACAAAATTTCTTTTAAGACTTGCCATCAGCCGTTATATATAAGGTCTCATGCTCTTATCATAAGGTCTTATGGTCTTACAAAATTACTCAAATAATTTGACCRCTGCCTCATAACCCTTGCCCCATTATATGGAAAACTATCTTACTCATTTCTCACCTATCCAGCTTTTTTCATCATGCAGCTCTGTAGTATCTGAGCATCTTCCAGGACAGCAGTGTTTCTATAACTAGAAGATATGACTTCAACTAAGGCAACACCAACCACAAGTGAGGGGTTTCAGAYCACCAAAAATTCATTTTCATATAACACATTAATATTTAAAGAGTGCATTGTAGATCATTACTGCAAAACATTTTGAGATAGCTACAATGGAAGGCAGATTAATTTATTTCATCCCACCCCTATTTGGAAAATGTTCCTCGAGCAGTATTTTGCCTTTGTAGGTATTTCTTGCCTCTTTCATTACACCCACAGGAGAACCTACAAGGTCGCCCTGAATTGCTGTAATTTGTTCTACTCATTTAAAATCACACACAAAAAAAGGCATGCCTATTTCACTGCCTGTTCAAAAACACTTCCTTTGTCTGGATCCCTGTTGCTGTTGGGTGAGGCGGGATTCCTCCACATCTTCCTGATTCCTCCACATCTCCTACGTGTGCAAAGACACACACTCCGGTGCATACTTTTTACTCTAGCCTGTAACTCTGATCAGAACTACAACTTTGTCTTTCAATTTTCCTTAGGATATCTCCTTAGGAATCAGGAGACAAATTCCTGACTTTCCACTAGAAGGAGAGAATATAAGAATTAACCTAGTTTATCAGATCAATACTCCATCTGGCTTAGCAGTCTGTCTTTGATAGTGACAGTAGGAGACACAGTTTAGGAAAAGAATATGAAGCCCATTATCTTCATTCTCCACCAGTCACCGGAATAGGGATATTAGAAGGGAAATTCCTGCCTGTCCCCTTTAACAGCCATTTATGGACCTGCTGTTCATTAATGTCTCTATTTTATTTTTGAACCTGCTGATAGAGCCTGCCTCACAATCTTCCGTAGAAACAGATTCCAGTTCACTAAGTACTGTGTAAAAACGGGATACTTTGATCTGTTTTAAACCAATTTCATAAAGTGCCCCCTGAGTGTATGCAGTACTGTGTGGGTGGCGATTAATGGTTCTGCACTCATTTTATATTTTATATTTTATTTATATTTTATATTTTATTTATTTTTTACACCACCTTCAGGATGTAAACCTTGAACACATCTCCCTCAGCTTTCTTCTTCTTAAACTGAAGAGTCCAAACTTCTTTAGTCTCTCCTCGTAGAAACCTCTTTTAGTCTCTCCTCATAGAGGCATGGTTCTGCCTCCTTTGTCATTTTAGTGGCTCTGCTCCGTACCTTCTTTAACTCTCATATGTCACTCCTGCTCTGCATGGTAGCCAAGGTTTTATGCAGTTGCAAATGGTACCTTCTTTTCTGTTCTCAGTGCCCTTCCTGACAATGCTCAACTGTGTTGCCTTTTTTAGCTGTTGCTTCACAGGGAGCCATGATACTTCCAAATCAGCTTTATTTTCCTTAGGATTACTCCTTTCACACATTGAGCAAGGTTATGGTGTGAAAGCAGAGGTTGCCAGCTTTCATTTTTACAGCAATAGGCAGCAAAAAAAAGGACTTATGAACTTGTTGGAAACTCACTACATGTAATTAAGAATTAAAGATCTTCCATGTTTTATATGCTTTATTAGGCAAAATAAAGAAACAAAAATCTTATTATAAATTTAAAGTACACAAATAATTGTCCCTCTGTTTTTCCAAGAGGGAAAGCACACTTCTTGTTGCACTACAACGTTTCTTCTTACAAGTTTTAAAAGACCATTTACATATTTCTTTCACCTCATAAACCCTTTTTGTTGAAAGATAATTTTCTCTTGTAGCTTAGATACTCCATAATCTAAACCCACTGCTGCGCACTCAAATTTCTCAGCTGCTGTTAACTCCCAGAAATCACTGCCAGGGGCTAAAGCCATATATTATATAGTACTGAAGTTGATCTTTGTCTCACTGAGAAGGTTTTATTTTATTTTATTTGACACAATAATATTTATTAACTTCAAAGTTCCTAACAGCATATATAATACTTGAAAAATTGCACCTACAGCACAGGGGAAGGGGCCTTGTTTTGACAGAGGTTGAACTAAATCCTAGCCTGATCTTTAGAAATCCAGACTCTGTGCTTTGATATCTCTAGCAAAGCTATCTGCTGTCTGAATATCAATCAGGACACACAAGAAAAATGAGTGTTGAGCCATGCAGAGGGATAAAAGTGATTTGCAACAAATACGTACAGGCCATGTTACTGCTAGTTGCTGTACAGACACTGGAATTGGTTCTCATATAGCTAAATGATTTAGTGATCTTTAGAAACATTTCTAGACTTCTGAAACCAGCACTTCCCTTACTTACAGCTTGAATTTTAGTTCAATTTTGAGATCTAACAAAGGAAATGGCTCTGTGGATGTCAGTTATAAGAAAGTGGATATTGATAATCCTTTGTGGGCAGGTGCCTAACAACAGACATGGTGTAAAGGGACACCTCCCTCCTCTGCTGCTGAAGCATCAGGAAAAACCTCTTATGTTAGAAACAACCGAACCCAAGCAGGGTCTTGACTTGAGGTGGAAGTAACTAGGATGTTTCYCTAAGTGGAAGAGAAAGTGTACTTACTGTTTCCGGCTCTCCCCCCCGCCTTCATTTTCTGCTCCCAGGTTCCTGCAGTAATTATTCGGAGGGGGGGGGGCATGTGTGTGTGTCATTTTGCTGTGGATAATTACTGAATTAAAAACCTAATAATCCAGGGACAATTTGAAAGTCCCAAATCTGACCACCAAGTAGCAATCAGAGCATACTCTTGAAAAGCCCAGGATTACTTTTCTTGGGCTGAGAAGTATGCAGACATCCAGGTTTCCTGTGTCCTTCTCAAGCTGTCTTTGGGACAGACTAGTTTGTAACACCTGAATTACATGTGGTTTGTAAGAAGTCCACGTATGTCTGTATAGGTAGAGGAAATGTACTAGCAGGAAGGTGCTGGTTAGTCCAAAACTGCTGCCAAAGAATCATAAAATCATAGAATCATTAAGGTTGGAAAGGACGTCTAAGATCATCAAGGCCAACTGTCAACCCAACACCACCATGCCCACTAAATCATGTCCCGAAGCACCACATCTACACGTGAATGAAACAGGCTAGCAAGGCATAAGGAGGCTGGAGTGCTCAGCACMTCTTGAGACCATCCTGCATATGCAGTGCAGCCCAACCCAGCAATGGAGAGATCGGGCATTGTGGAGATGCTGCATTCACTACCCTGAATCACTCATAAGGTTGTCTCCATGTTCATAGTACGGGTCTTGAGGCTAATATTCAGCTCATAAGGTCAAGCATATTTGTACTAATTTAGTTTTCAAAAAGTACATGGCACCACCTCCATTGCAACTGGCAACTAGCTCTGGAGGAAACCTCAAGCTGACCAAGTAAATCACGTATACTCCGAACACAACTAACAAGGGCTTAGGTGGAGTTTTGATGTCTCCTTGCTTATTTCAAAATTGCAGTGGTGCTCAGGTACTTAAATTCTGCCCACTTCTTCAGGTCTGGGTGCTCCTTATACCAAGGATGTTATGTATGCATAGGCACCTATGGAGCACTGTAGCCTGAAATAGAGAGAGGCAATTGATCAATTTTAGGCTTCTCTAGAGATTAAGTGATACATAAAAATAGGTGCATTCAAAATCGCTCTCTGAAATTTAGGCCCCCAAACTAGTTAACTGATCAAGTGGCCAACTGGTGATAGTCTGAATATCACGCTTTGGTTATTAGTGCTGGATAATATTCAGTATTTAATAAAGAATAGGATATGATTATTATATATTGTGCTTATGATATTATACTCAGAAAAAGTTTGATTTTTATTTTTTTCAATTTTATTTTTTATTTTCTTCATCAAGAGTTCCTAGCCATTACTTTACTGGAATGAAGAAAAATGGATGATTGAGAGACTGAGGTAATTGCTTTCAAATTTGAGGGTCCTGGATTAAAAACTTTATTGGCCAGAGTCTTCCTACATGACCTTCACTTCACTGGAAGTCTATCTGGATTTCCAYCTATTTATAAAATAGAGATGACTGCTTTCCCCTACTTTACAGAGTTACTATAAAATGTTGTGGTGAATGGGGTAAGGTAATTTAAATAAACAGAATACAGAAAAGTTTGGACTGGAAAGGACAGGTGCTTTAAGAAGCTGTGTAAATGAGGTTTTGTAAAATTTATCTGTAGTTTCCACGCTTTCCTAGCAACATGTTCATCATCAATATTTCTAGAGTGGAATGGACTCTTAGRAGCTACAGTACTCTGCCAGAGTCATCAAACGTTTTGTTTGCCCAAAATTTGCTGCAGCATATCCCATGACACATTCTGTTTTAAAACGCACCATTACCATCTCAAAGTAAAATGTAAAACAGCTTCATTGTGTTCTGTATTTTTGCAAGCACTCAAAAAAAAAAAAAAGAAGAAAAAAAGAAAAAAAACCCCAAACCCCACAAACCTTAACATTTGTCCTATTACTCTTTTTGTAAAACATTTTCTATATGTCTTTTCATGTCTCAGAATTAATATTTATTGAAGTGACTGGGCTAAAAAGGCATTTAATAAGATTTTAGCTAATTAAATTCCCATATGATTTCCAGCTAAGAAACTATTTTCCTTAGAGACAAAAAGAAAACAAAAACTTTTAAATCAAATCCATACTGATTTTTTCTTCATTTTACAAATATCTACTGCCATGTCTGGAAGCTTCTCATATGTTGCTATTCAAACACGGTGTACAAACATTTCTGTTTGGAACTGGTCTCATTAAAACCCCACCACTTTCCTCAAGAAAAATTAAGGCAAACCTTTCCTTTTGTGTAAGGAGAATACTCCAAGAAATCTAGGAAACAATTTCAGTAATAAGTTAACACCCTTGAATGGGTGAAGAAGAGAAGTGGAATTGCTTAAAACAAAATAATTTTCTTCCAGGTAATTTTTTTCAGTAGCCATCATATAAAATTCAGGGCATTCTGAACTTAAGGATGGGATTTCAAAATCACAGGTTGTAGCTTGGTGTTTCTCAGCAGAAATAGCTCTATCGAAGGTGAGTGATACCTTTTTTCCTCTGACCTGTACCCAAAACTGAGTTGGGGCTGTCGTGGTTGAACCCCAGCCGGCAACTAAGCCCCACACAGCCGCTCGCTCACTCTCCTGCTGCGGGATGGGGGAGAGAATCGGAAGGGTAAAAGTGAGAAAACTCGTGGGTTGAGATARAGACAGTTTAATAGGGAAAGCAAAAGCCATGCACGGAAGGAAAGCAAAACAAGGAATTCCTTCACACCTTCCCATGGGCAGGCAGGTGTTCAGCCATCCCCAGCAAAGCAGGGCTCCATCACGCATAATGGTTACTTGGGAAGACAAACACCATCACTCTGGACGTCCCACCTTCCTTCTTCTTCCCCCAGCTTTACATGCTGAGCATGATGCCATATGGTATGGAATACCCCGTTGGCCAGCTGGGCTAGCTGTCCCGGCTGAGTCCCCTCCCAGCCTTTTGTGCACCTGGCAGAGCCTGGGAAGCTGAAAAGTCCTTGAGTAATAGAATGCCTAGCAACAACTAAAACATCAGTGTGTTATCAACATTCTTCTTATACTAAATCCAAACCACAGCACTATACCAACTACTAGAAAGAAAATTAATTCTATCCCAGCCAAAACCAGGACAATGCAAAATAGTCTTAAGCTCTCCAAAAAATCTTTCTAGAGGCTGAGTCTGAGCTATATGTTTGAGCTTAGAGGACAGAGTGATGTACAAACCGCCTGTTCACAGGAGCTAAAATGAGTTGTGGCAGGGGTATTAATTGTCTTGGTCACAGTTTCAACATTGATTTCATGGGGAGCAGGATTAAGTGGTACAGTCTACACTCTGCTACTTTTAATAGGATCAGCACACAGTTTTTCCTTCTTTAATGTAAACTCATTGAGACGAACATCTAATTCTTGAGGGAGCTCACTGTGGTGACCAGTTGTGAATGAATAGTTTAGAGCCCACTTAAAGAATCACTGTCAAAGGTATTAGCAAAAAGTGATTTTAATAGAAATTTATAAAAGTGCAACTTAACAGATTTCAATGGCAAGGTTCACTCTATCACTTACTACATAGATGAGACTTACAAAGGAAAATCAAGTTAGAATCGAGCTGGAATGATTTATACAGACACTGAAGATGCAAAAGTGTAAGGGAAGCCCTCCCATTGAGTCACAAGGTTCAGAGTAGACCTCCTTGCTTTCTAAACTCCTGAGGGAGCTTAGGTCCAATCTTAGCCTCAGACTTGGACCACATTTTATGTCTAATGGAAGAAATACAAGGAATAAGGAAATTCTCCCATTGGGTCACGAGATTCAGAGCAGACCCCCTTGCTTTCTAAACTTCTAATGGAGCTTAGGCTAGGTCCAATCTTAGCCTCAGACTTGGACAACAGTTTATGTCTACGGGATTATGTGTGTCTAGTAGCAGTCTAATAGGGTCGCAAGGTGATTGACTTCAGTCATCAGTAAATTTCCATCCTGGCCGCAATCTGGGTTGGTAATTACTGAAATTCTCAAAATTCTCGTGACACCGGTACCATTCCACTCGACTACGATCCAGGTAGGGAATGTTCCAAGGCTGTCAGGGGATGACTAATTATCCCCATTCTCATCCCCYACCTTGGCCAGGCAACAGGAGTTCGTGGTACRGACGGTGYYGCTCCCCACCTTAGCCATGCAAGGGTGCCTGGTACGGACAAGGGACGCTTCACCGCCCAAYTCATTACACAAAGGCCAAGGCCTAACAGGAATTCCTGAGATCATAAAGCGGCCCAGGGGAGGGGGAGAAATGCACCACCACACCAGTAATAAACATTTAAAGTCCACATATTCTCACATTTTCTTCCTTCGTTGTTCACATATTTCACTGGTTTCCAGTAACCCCAAGAGTGTGTAGAAGCCCATAATGCCAGTCATTGTCCCATACAAGTAAGAAAGTCTACCCTAAAAAATTTACAGTCTCAATCCTGAAAATTCTAGGAAATTCATTTAATTGTGTGTGTACATATGCGCAAACATGTTTACATCCAGGGTTTACAGGATAAGATGAAATTGTAGAAATAACAGACAAATATAGGTGATCGTGGTGGCAAGCAGAGAATAAAAGTCAGAGGAAAAGGTAGTGTACCAGATAGCTGTAAGTATAATTTACAAATGTTATGTCAAGTGCTGCTCAGATGTAGGTTTGGAGAGCCTAAAAATTGTGTGAGTTTTAACTGAGGAACTTAGAATCATAGAATCATAGAATCATAGAATCATTAAGGTTGGAAAAGACCTCTAAAATCATCGAGTCCAACCATCAACCCAGTACCCATGCCCACTAAACCATGTCCCGAAGCACCTCATCCACACGTTTTTTGAACACCTCCAGGGATGGTGACTCCACCACTTCCCTGGGCAGCCTGTTCCAATGCCTGACTACTAAACTTCATGTTTACTTGCCAAGAATAAAATATTTATCATAAAAATCTATCTCATTTTTATATGATAAATATATACACACACAAAAGATATGAATACATACTTTATATACAAAACAACCAGCCTCATGAAACCACGAAGCACAAAGCAAAATAGAGTAATAGCATTTCTCTCTGTGCAACTAAGGAAGAATGGCAACATCTCTGATATTTTTTAACAACGTAATTAGCGTAAGCGTAAATGCTGGTTGGTGCTCAGCACTCTGCAAGTCGTGGGCCATTGACACCTCTCAGGACTTGCCCYGGGAACAAAACCAAATTTATATTTTAAATGTATTACAGTGGATAATAGGTACATGCCATATGGAAGCACTACCTTTAGGAATGAGCTGTGATTTATAAAGAGTACTAGATGATGCTCTAAACATTTGGTAGTCACCTGGAGAATGTTTTGTAGAACTATTGCACTGTATTAGAGCCTATTTAAAAAATGAAAATTAAACTTAAATTTGTTCAGCAGAAGAGTTCATTTAATGCAATCCTTGATTGTACTGAATCAGCAATATTTATGTGGAGTTATTCTCCTTTTTATTTAATCCCAGACACATGTTTATGTGGCAGAACAAGGCAGGCTAAAATTTAGCTGAACTCCATGCAGTAGAAGACTCTTTCTGGACTCATTCCTTGGTACCACTATGAGTACCATTATGGTACCACTAGACTTCACCCCTTGGTGCTTTTGAAAATGGAGGTGGAGGAGAAATTCAGCAGTGTGTTATTTTGTCTTACTAGTAGGACACATTACATTTTTGCCTATTTTGGGTTCAAGTACAGTTTGGTGAGCAGAGCCTGTTCTCAATTTACTCCTACGACCAGAAAGTGGCAAGCCACACAAGGGTGAAGGTGGGAGGAGGTTTGCATGGATCTGCTTCCCAGATACTCAGGGTGATACTACATTCCTATTGAGGAAAGTAGTAATTCCCCAGTGCCAAGAAGATCAGGCACAGATTTTAACTTCAGAAGGTATTTCTTGGAGCTACAATACATTTCGGGATGACTCCCGGGTTGGAGTAACTCCTACAGCCTCTATTCCTACATTCAACCTAGTTCTTAGTCAGGCAAGACTACACTGTGCCATATACACCTACACATCTTCAGTTCAGCTTAACCTTTCCTTAAATGCCAGATCACTCCTGTTGCAAATATACTAACATAGCAAACACAACAAATACTCTTACTATTCATGCAGCTTGGCTATTCTCTGAGKGGTGCATTTAACTTGTCAAAATGTGCACTATCTATCTGTTCAATCTGACCTGCGATTACCTACTTTTTTACTCATCCTTGCTATTTGTTCCTACTTGCACGCTGTCTCAATCTCAGCTGCAAAGTCCTTGGGGCAGGACTTGTCTGCATACGACAGTGTTTGGATCCTCAGTTCTGTTGCAGGTTAGACAGGAATAGGAGAATCTGTGGTCTTTGGTTAATTATGGTAATTCGTAAAATCAGATARAAGTTACTGTTGGAGGCTGGAAATGTTCTTCATTCTGATTAGTTGTTTTTTAAATCTCTGGAGAAAACAGCACAATTAACTGGAAATTACTTATAAAAACTTGCCTGGGTACAACTGCATCTTTAGCCCATGTGGTTTGTCAGGGAAATGAAAATGCTGTCTCCGTAAAGTGAGAAGTGCACCACAGTGCTTGGTCCAGAGTGATTCTGAAACAGGAACAGCAGCATATGACAGGTCTCTAGTGACACTGAATGACATGTCACATTACATCTACCGTCAAATGATAGAGACATTTTTGATACTGCTCCATATGCATTGATCAGAGTTTGCCAAATGTAGAGTCTGTGATTGTGGCATCAGTTACAAATGATATTAAAGAATTGGAAACGTACAAAATTATTAGATTTCTCACTCTAGAAACATGCTTTTTTCAGAGCAGGAATACTGTAGATATGTGTGGATAGCACCTGCCATAAAGGAAAGGAACATTAAGTTTCTCTCATATGAAAATCTTGAGTAATGCTTCTGAAGTGATTGGATGATAATTTGATGGGAAATAACACTCAGAAATGCAGGTTGAGACAGCATTTGACCTCTTTGCAGGCCATGAGATTGAGAGCTCCTTGAAATCTAAAGGAAAAATTTGGCTTCATTCATCACTCCTTATGTTCAGTTTCTGCAAAATGGTAACATGTGGTTGTTTATAGAGGCAGGAGTGTAACAGTAGTTGTCCAACATTTTAAGAAAATGTACAAGCTCCTGGTCAGATTCACAATAACAAACTGAAATTTCTTTTGTGTTGGTTACAAAGATCTGGATGTTTTCTGGAATTCACGTGGAGGAACAACTTTGCATGGAGTTCATTATTTGGCAGCAGCTCATAGCTCTGTGCTGCTGGCCACTACAGCGGACTGTAAGAACATGTGCATGTGGGGTTATTGTCTTCCTTCGATGAATACTGTTCTAACAGCCCTGGATCCAGGCACAGATCAGCTTTGTGCCTGTTTGCTTACATGCATTGTTTATATGTAACACTGTGTTATCTTGTGGGTGTGTTCTCATATGCTTTGCTCTTCCTGGGAAAGGGAAGAGGATTACAGTATAAGCAGGCTCTCAGTTATCTGATATCCTGTGCCACCGAATCTTGAGGAAGGCCGCTTGGTATATTAGGGTAAAATTCTGTTTTCAGTTTTAGTGAAGTAAATTAGGTTATGACTGCTGTACCACCTATTGCCTTTATTATGCCTACATTAATGCATTCCATTTTTATGCTGCTACCTAACCTGTCCAGCACCAGTCACAGTTGATTAAGTGCTCCAAGCCTGTCCTTTGCAGTTCACTCACTGATTTGCAGATCACCAGGTCTCCTCTAGACTGGCATACATGCTATGTCAGAGCACTGGAGGGTATAGCTGCACGCTTCTAGTAGGGTCATAGCCATTGCTGAAAGATTAAGCTTGTGTTAGACACCTACATTTGGTCAACTGGACCCTTCCTTAGGTTCCTGCTGCTGTGTTGACCAGGGCTATGATTCAGTACCCGGGTGTCTGGTGTCAGAGATCCCTCAGACTGAGCCAGCGACTGAGTGCCTGGCAGAGCACACAACCTGCAGGAGAGAGGGGCCGGAGCCCGGAGGTCCCAAGGGTGGTGGCTACAGCTCAGATGTCACTGGATACCTGTGCGTAGAAAACTGAATATAGATCTCCATTGAGGCATATCTCCTCTGACACACACCTATACACTAAGGTGTATTTTTATATACCTGATATTTATTTTAAAATGTTCTCCCTTGTCTCCACTTTTTTTTTTTTTGATTAGTTTGGTTTAGGGTTGTAGAGTATGATTTCCTTTAAAATAATCCAAGCTGTGATTTATTGCCAGGTGCTTTTTCCTTTATTTTTTGATTGCACAAGTGTGTGCACATAAATACTTGACTCATTTATTCTACCGTGTCTGCAGCTGAAGTGTCTTTGTGGTTTGCAAAAAAAAATATCCCATAAATGCCAGAAATTACAAACCAAAAACTATTTCCAATTGGAAATTTTGAAACAAAAATGCTTGCTATTATTTTGGGAAATGGAAGGAGAAATATAACAGGGATGAATTAAGACATCAAGAAGCTGTAGATCAATAGTGCTGGCTCAGAACAATGGTTCACATTGCCCCAGGTTACCTGGTTTTCCCTGTCTTAAACCACTTTCCTTAGGAAAAATGTTTATTAAGAATGAAAACATCTGCAGGTTTCTGCATCCAGGACATTTAAGAATATAACATGGAAGATGATGCTCGGATACCCAGAAGATTAATCTCATGTTGTTGATGTAAGTTATGCTGAGTCTCATTTAGTGAAATATATGTGAAAAGCATTAACTTAATAAAAGCATGTGGTCATGTGGAAATATTATGCATTTTTCTTTCCAGCATCTCTTCCCCCTCAAAAAATGTAAAATCCTCTTTGCCCCAAAACATCCTTGTCTCATTTCTGGCATGAACTTCAATTTACAATATCAACACTAAAGGAAAATAGTTAACAAGTGCCTTATGATAGCAGCAAAAAATATTAATTATCATTGTTTCTGGGTATGAACATATACTATGAAATTGGTTCCTTCATCAAAGACTTTTCATTGTAGGTTTAAAATAATGATAACAGGTGGATTCAAACAGATGGGAAGAGCACGAGTTATTAGTATTGGAACAGTACACTAGAGAAAATGTGTTGTTGTTTAAGCACTGACTAATTAACAACTCATTTAAATAGTCTTGGTGCATATGTTTCAAACTTAATAATATCCTGCAAAAGCCAGAACACCTATGGATAAGGTAGACTTTGGAGCAGGCCTTTGGAAAGCAGTTTGGAGATATATTTCCCTTGACAAGGTAGGAATAAAACCTCTTTAAGAAAATTAAATGCTACTTAGGGCATATAGACTCCTGTTCTACCTGAGATCTGTAATGACAATTCTTCCATGTATACCTGACAATTCCCATCAGTGTGCACTCAGATTAGATGCTATTCATTTTTAATTCCAACCTAGTAGTATTTCAATATACTTAGCTTCCTCTCACCTACTTAGGCATCTAAAGATCTTAAATTAGGAGCCTGATCACTGAAGGCAACACACGTCTCCATAGCTCTCCCTTTTTCTTACATTTGTGGAAGTGCTTAGGAAGATTTTAAGGTGACTTTTTACTCCGGAGGAAATTTAAACAACACTGTGTGCTAAAAGATCCATTCATAAATGAAACACTATTCATGAGGATTAAAGCAAGCAGAAAAGGAGCAAGGGATTACAAGGGAATTTTCCCAGGTGCAATGACTAGTTCTTTCCTGTTATATAAATTAGCTACAGAGCATCACTGCTAAGTATCACCCATGAGTGAAATCAACCGATATCCCTCCAAAATAAGCTTATGTCACATAGTCCAGGACTAATGTTACAGTTAACTCAATAGAAAAGATGACTATTTAATAATGACTTTTGCAAGCTGCTGCTCTTTACTCAGTGAAAATAAGAGCAGCCTGACATGAATACATGCTACAAGATCACACGGTCCTACCTTTTATCAGTCTCATATATCACCCCTAGGAATATAAATACAATGACACACTTCTTCCTTGGATATTCCTGATGGTTCCCACAAGGCRAACCTAAATGAGATGCTATTTGTTCTTCACTCCCATTGCATTTAATGTARTACTTAAGTGCACTCAGACGTTAGTTCATCTACTTTAGCATCTTAAATTAGGTGCAGCCATTCTGGATAATATCRGATTCATCCCAGGTCGCATTTAACTCCTTCATAAAACTTTAGAGGAGCTTTAAGGGGAAAACAGGAACTGAAGTGTCTTTCTGCAGACATCTCAAGCTTTGTCTTGGAAGGATCAGACCTTAACAAAATGAAGGAATACTAGCTTAGGTAGAAAATCTTACATAAACTGGGRCATAAACCACAGCAAACTGTCATTTTAGGAGTGTTGGATTGTCCTTAGGCTATTTTGTATTCATATATTTATACACATGTATGTTCTCTTCTTACTAATTGCTGTTGACTAATAGGACTTCTGGCTCTGTTGTAGGAAACACCTTCTGTCAGCAGGCTGAAGGGCAGAGATTTTACTKAGAGGCAGAACATGAGCTAATGTTCCCCCAAAGAGCAATGATGAAGCTATGTGGCAATGCTACTTCTACTGATGGCAGCATTACCTCATTATGATGGTAGTATTTGTACAAGAAATTGATAACAAGTGTTCCTGAATGATTAGGCAATGCTACCAGCCCAATAGGCTGCTAAAGCAGCATCACTCCTGTGAAACGTAGTCRTTCCAGTAATTCTACCAGAACCCTCATTTATTTGATTTCTCAAGGACAAGATTAATTGTTGCTGGAGAAAATCTTGATTGCATTGCTTAAAGTTAAGTTGGTCTATCACATGTCAATTTAAATGCATGKTTTTTTGTGGTTAAATGAAGCCTTTTAGTTGTGGCTGAAACTGTGATCGAGAGATTGATCCAGATTATTTTGCAGTGTTTTCTCAAAAATTGTATAACTATTTCGCTAARCAAAATTACGAGGAAATACATATAGTTATTCAACTTAAAAGCGCATTTCTGTTGTAAGCTGTCTGATGAGACAGGAAAATGCAGACAATAGTCTGTAACAGTAATTTCTTAAAATTTAGCCATATTGCTCCATTTTACTGCACGCAGTTCTTCACATCTGCCCCTCATCCCTTGCTGACTTAATCTATAAAATGAAAGAATTCTATTTACTGCCAGGCTTCTGAAGATTTGAAGATAAAGAGTTCTATGGAAGACTTACTCTCTAGTATTATCTAAGTTAATGGATAATGAAAGGAGCTGTGTCAGAGGACAGCCCAGAGCAGTAGGTTTAGCTTACTCTTCTTTCTGAGGTGTGTGATAAAAGCTTCATTTCTCCTTTCAGAGATGAGAAAAGATCACATTGTCAGCGTATCTTACACATCAACACAAAGCAAAAAATCAAATCACCACAAAAATAAACAGCATATTTCCCTGTCTGCTTCACTTGCAGCCCTTTCAAGTTGTCTCCCAGCATTAAAGACAGTTGAAAGCCAAGGAAGGTTTTTTATTGTTCTCTTACTGATTGGCCTTAGGCTGGAAACTGGTCTATACAGAACTGTGTCTTTCCTTCTGGCACTCCAGTAGATATCAGATCAGCTGGCCTCTGTCTCTCTGGGCTAATGACTAATATGGTCCCCCTGAAAAAAAAAATAATCCTGATGAACTCATCCTATTTAATGGGAAAAGTCATACCTATCCCTCTACAGCCCCAGAATAAGATGCCTTGCAATTATCTCCATTCTTCTGTTGGCTGATTTCTTCTACAATAAACTCTGGAAGATGATTTGAGACAGGATGAATGCCCAACCCATTTAGAATACTGGCAAATTCCTCATCTCTCAGCAAGGCATAAGTAGATAAAGAGAAATTAAGAATAGGTGTTCTCTATCTTTACCACATTCCCTCCACACTTATGCACTACATAAGCCATCTCATTCTATAGACACAAAATGGGATCAGTACTCACTGTCCCTTGGGTAGAGTTTTGGCTCTTAAAGCTGGATATATTTAGGCTACYGTATTATATTCATCACGAAGATCCTCTCTGACAAATACCTGTGGGGATAGTATTACCATAGGCACTTACACATGCCAAAGCTCTGAGCCTCTGAGTCCTTACTATATTTACTCTGAAGCCTTAAATTAAGAGAGGACAATGTAAGCAAGGAGGTGTCTCAGCAGCTGAAAGGGAATTGTAAGTTCAAGGAAAGCCCTGGAAAGCTACCTCTGAAGTACAGAGCAGAGAGTTTGTGAAATAGATCCAACTAAGATGCACTTATTGAAAAAACTGCACACAGAAATTTTTATTGATGGTTTCTGTCTGGTTCCTTGAGAATATCAGCCATTCCCTGGGCTGAGCAGAAGATAGCTGTACAGAGAAATTCAGGCTCAGAGGGGCATAGTTAGCTGAACAGATGAGAAACCCAAAAGCAGGCAGCAATTTAGTTACAAGGGAGCTCCTGATCAACGATGTGCTGGAGAATGCACAAAATGGAGGCTCAATGGCTTCATACCAGTGAATTCAAGGTGAGGGAAGTGCATTTTGCAACTTGTACTAACGTTAGAGAGAGTGAAGTTAGCTCTAGCAAACATAGACACCAGCTAAGAAGCTGTTAAAGGAAGCAGAAGGGATGAGGAGGTGGTTATTATTGTTATGGACAAATGAACTAAATGGGGCTGGTCCTGGCCTTGGAATCCCAGTGCTGTTTCTGTTCAGTTACTCCAGTGGTCCCTTGGATGATACTGGGCTATGCCAGATAGACCTTTTCCAAATAATCCTCAGGACAAGGACTTGGGAGTTAGCAAGGGCCAGGGAAAGTTTTCAAATAGGCATCTTTCCTACAGCCCCTCTGTTCGAGTGGGAGGGTGAGAGGGTTAAATGCCACGGCTGCTCCATCCAAGAGAGGCTTTGCGGCAGAGACTGGCCCCAGGCACACTGGATGAGCTGTGGCTCAGCTGATATTTTCTCCACGCTTGGGAGCGTGCAGAAGAGCCTGACAGCTGTTATCAGCTCGGACAGATTGCTGTTTACAAGCTCTGGTCATCCTCCCAACTCAGATGTTTCACACAGCCTTTAAGGATAAAATGGCTACTTGTATTGTTTCTATATGCACTTGCTGAGAGAATTCCAGCTGGGAGGGTACAGGTAGTCCTGTATTTGTGGTTCCTAAAGAAAATCCGYCTTTCAGTTTGCATACATCATCTGAAATGTTTAAATACTTTCTTCACTTTGCAAGTGCATATGACAGCCTGTAAGGGCTGTTGGTCCCAGAGATAAATGTATGTTTAATACGGTTCAGCAGAGCTTTCCAAATTCCTCTTCTCTCCATTTCAGCTGTTTCTCCCCTTTTTTCTTGACACTGCCTGTAAAGACTTTGTGAAGCTCTTAGAGCTAACTCTGAAAGGAGTACAGAATGAAATACCATGGTACATCTTCGCTCATGCAGAGGATGGCCTCCTCTGTGCTGCGGAATTTGCTTTGTGCTGTTCAGATGCCTGAAGTCCAAAAAAAGAGACACCATAAAAAATCTGCCAAGACTAGAAGACCCCACAGAAATACTCAATTTTTGTAAAAGAGATATCAAAACATTTCTCCCTCAACATTTTTATTATTATACAGTTTTATCTCCCCCTCTTCCTGAATGCCTTCCTAGAGTCCTTTGGAAAAAATAAGTCACTCTCTCAAAAGTATCAACTTTCAGATACTTTTAAAATAATGTGCCTTTTTTTTTTTTAAACTGGGAACTTCTTCAAATAAATGTTTTCTCCCTGAAAGATTTTAAATACTYAATAATCCCAAGATGTTTTTAAATATTAGGACTGTCTATTTTTTAATTTTTTTTATTCCCCCACCTTTCTCAAGAATTATCAAAAATATCCATTAATGATGCACTGAGGTGGAAAAGCCATCACAGCTAGAAAGAGGCACTTCAATGGAAAAGAGAAAGACTTTAAGATGTTTTTTCCCATTTATTAATTTCCTATAGACAGTCTGATCATTCTGTGAAGCTGCTGTTTGACATTGAGGAATAGTGAAACACTGAGTGATGAATCAATTACTATTACAACAAAAATGCTGGAGCCTAATGTTTAAATATCCTCACCCTGCATCTTGCTTAGTGTAAAGGTGTCACAGAGCATCTCAGAGCAGCACTTGTGGATTCCTCCTGGATGGCGGCATTTTTACCAGTGCCAGGCACTCTGTTTTACCTGTGTTTATGGTTAAATATGGAGATGTTTATCATGTCATTATTTGTGTCCTGCTCTTTAACTCCAGAAATGCTTGTCCTCACTTCTTCCTGCTCCAGTTCAGCTTTAATTTCTGTTACATGTTTTGCTGATTACTCTGGGGTACTTTGGACAGTGCATGGGATGGATCCGATAATCACAAACAGCATATTGTGTCAGTGCAGCATTGCACCTGGGTAGTTATGAAAGGGATATTGAACAACARACCATAGTTTGAGAGGTCCATGAAGTAATTTAACGTACCTTGCAGACATCTCCAGAGGATGCTGGTGTCAAATATGACAATTCCTGCATTCCTTTACTTCCCCTCCTTTCAAGCTAAACCATCCTTCAAACTGTATGATTTCAACATACTTCTAGCTTGAAACTGTTTATCATTTCTGCACACACTGGAAGTTTCAACTGTTGCCTAAAAATGCAAAAACTTTTACTTATTCCACCTTTAAACTTGCATAATACTCAGAATTCATCTGACGTCCTTCCTCCCATGTGGAATTTGAAATGTTCTGGGAAAAAGGAAAGGAGAGAGAAAGGGAAGAGAGGGAGGGAGGGAATGAGGGAGGAAGAAGGGAAGGAAGGAAGGAAGGAAGGAAGGAAGGAAGGAAGGAAGGAAGAAAAGAAGGAAGGAAGGGAGGAAAGACAGACAGGAAAGACAGAGAGACAGAAAGACAGAAAGACAGAAAGACAGAAAGAAAGAAAGAAAGAAAGAAAGAAAGAAAAGAAAGAAAGAAAGAAAGAAAAAGAGAGGGAGAAAGAGAAGGGGAAAGAGAACGAGAACAAGAAAGAGGGAAAGGGAAAGGGAAATAGAAAGGGAAAGGGATAGAGAAAGAGAAAGAGAAAATGGTTCTTAAGTTTTTGTTCATACAACTTAAATTTAGCTCCCAAGACATCTTTTATAGCAGAAAAGCTCCTAGATTGTTCTCATGGTCTTCACAGGATCAGTCCTCTGTTAATAATGGCCTGCCAAAAAGYTTTGTTTATCCCAGCTGCATTCTGCTGGATCCAGTCCACGTGTGGTAGTGCTGGCAAAAACAAATGTGTCTGTCTCTTGTCAGAATGGCCAATATGTATTCATATAGTTTCTGGGGAACATATTCTGAGATTTATAAGCCAGTTTTACATAGCTGAGAGATACAATTAACTAAGCTGCAATATGTCTAGACTTAACACTTGAGCCTGGAAAACATTCCTGGAATTGCAGAATTATTTTGACCAYTGAATTATATGGGTTAGAGCTACTCAAGCTTTTGAAAATATAAAATTATATTGAAAACTATGCAAGTACAGGCTTTCATACCAGACTTCTGCTTCATTCTTACAGTTGGGCAATAGCATAGGAACAGTCTTTCTTTCAAGACACTGAATTGCTTACCCAGTACCTAACAGAGTCCAGATAAGCAAATGTATACAAGACTGGCATGTTTATGTTTATATTGAACTTTCCAGTGTATCTCATGTAAAATTTGGAAAAGGTTTGTACTATTTTCTATTTCTTGCAAATGTTCGGAATGAATCTTGTTTTGTATGGATTAGGTCACCTTTTGAAGTAAATAAAAAGATTAAATACATGAACAGAATTTGCAATTAAATGACCATCATGCCAAGGTTCATTAAATCAGTGCATAGGAAACCAGAACTAGTTATAGAAGTACAATAGGAAAACGGCAAATATMCTCCACATCAGATATGTAATTAAGCACATGCTTAACTTTATCCTTCAATGCGTTGATGAATAGGGCCCTTCACGAGGGGCTGTAAAGGTTTGTAGAGGACAAGTTTGGCTTAGCATAGGTGATAAGGGGAAAAGGTACTGATAAATCTGTCATACAAATCATCACCACAATCTGAGAGAAGACAAGAGGAAAGAAGAGTTGGAGACAACAGACAGGTCTTTATGCTCCGTCAGAGTGAGTGAGGGGGGTAAAAATACCACAATCCATGCAATGAAGAGACAAGTTAGATGATAGTTCTTTATCATCTCTGTCAGCACTAATTATCAAATAGGGACAAAAGGAAAGAAGAGGCTAAAAGGACAATTGATGAGTCTTTAGGGACTGTAAATTAAGGAAACAACCATGACTTTTGTCTAGGTAATTCTGAGGAAACTATCTGAAATGCAGAGATGAAATCGATTGATTTGCCCATTAGGAAACTAGCTAAAACAGAAATAGCAACAGCATCGGTCAGTGGTAACTTTATTGCTTCACAACAGCACTGCAGAGGTTMTATTCCCTGATTTTACATGTAAAGAAATTGAAGTAGACAATATCTACTGATTCAACTGCTAGCACGTTCCCAYTGCCCTACATAAGAGCTGGATTAGTCCTAAGTGACAAGAGTCCAGTTCTGAGATTTTGGCMTGAAGGCTCAAAATATCAATTAATTCCTTGATCCATACTGCATGTTAATGAGCAGAACTATCATTTTCTACCTTTAGAATTATTTCCCCATTAATAGGCTGTCCCATCCTGTTCATGTTCAGTACTCTAGTGACAACAGTATCTGTTATATGCTTTCACAAATTATGGGTATATTTCTAAATAGTTTAAAAGGTCATGACAGAGACCCAAACTTACCAATGCTGTTGAAAATGGTTCAATGACATTGAAGTCCTTGGATGAAATTCATCTACTACTTCAGGCCACAGAACCTGTTGATGGAAGAGCATGTGTACTTGTGGATATGTGTGTTCAAAGACCGCATTTTTGAGGAGGCTATATTTAATGTTCAGTGGATATATTTAGCAGTCACCTTCACATACAATAACTCRTCAACTCATTTTCTGTTTTGCTTTAATGAGTTGGTAAAGCCTCAGCTATAAATTGCAAGCTGCATTCAAGTTAGCTTTTAAAATATTTTTTGAGATAAAATTGGCATTTTTTATGTGCTTCACTTAACATGAATAATGTATCAGTTTAGCTTAAACTAAACAATTCAAATCAAATGTTGATAAACTTTAAAAGCCTTTTTATATGGATATTCAGAAAGAATCATACCTCCTTTGGGACTTACACTGAATGTGTTAACTGTGGATCTTTTAACATTTTTTAAAAGCTCTTTGTTGATATTATGCATGTTTTTTTCTTTCTGTTGGGGGAAAAAATCGTTTTTGTTGCTGCATGACAGATGGCAACCAAAAAAGACATCATATTAGATATGTTTGAAACAGATCATATGAATTTAAATTTTATATACAGATGTTTCACAACAAGCAGAGTTTTCCAGAGAAATGTGGGGAGCAGACAGAACAAAGTATTTGAGTTTGCCCATGCGCACGCACACATATATATTTATATTTATATATATATACATATATATACATAAATATGTAGGTTATGATGCATTAGATTTTCCAATAGCGTAGCAATAGTAGATTATAAAMCACTGTAGTTGGAAAGCAAAACCTCTTCAGTTCGTGTTTTGAACTCTGTTTTATACACACAGCAGAGCAAGAGGACAGGAAGAATAYATTTAATAGAGAACACTATTGATTTAGAACTGAGTCTGACTTTGTTTTCATCAGTATGCATGTGGCTCACACCAGTGTGTCTGAAAGTAAAATGAAGCTTGAAATATAGCTGGTGGATTTTTCCATCTAGAGACCTTTCTAAAGGAAAAAAAAAAAGCTAGTAAATAGGAAATACATCAGACAAAACTCCAAAATTTTTGACTGGGCCAATATTGCCACAGAATTAAGAAGACCTCTTGATTTAACTTTCTCCATAGTCCAAGCTCCTATAACATGGGATTATCGATCCTTTTGGACCCATTCCTTTTGGAATGGGTCTTCTAAATAATTCAATGGCCAAAATCAATAATGAACCAAACAGCCACTGAACCCAGCTGAAACTATTTTTTCTTTTTTTTTTTTCCTCTTTTATTCTTTTGGCTTAGTTTTTACCAGAACCAGTTCCTCCAACATGGTCTTTCATTTTTTTTTTTTTTTTTTTTCCTCTTTTATTCTTTTGGCTTAGTTTTTACCAGAACCAGTTCCTCCAACATGGTCTTTCATGAGGCAAACACAAGCTCTCCCGCACAAAGGAGAAAGCAGCACATGGAAGGCAAGGAACAACCAGGAATAGGGACAAGATGGGCCTCTGCCTTCAGCAGCCATGGCCATAGCATGTTCATGGAACTAAACCGGAGCAGCTCCAATCTCAAGCTGAATTAGGGGCCTAAACACCAAAAAGCAAAAAAATATGAAGGAACAGAGTGTCACTGTGCAGAATGCACTGCAACTTTTTCAAGTTGGACTACAACGACATTCAAGAATTGGATTTTTTTTCAGTAGAACTTCTAAGATAGAGACAGAAATGATAAGTCCTAGCCAGTAACTGTAGTACAACTATTGCTGCAGTATGATATGAAATTATATAAATAATGTGCAAAGTCTACTCTAAATTCTCTGTGGCCTGCAAGTACCACTGCCAACAGTTTGAAACAAAACTTTTCACACTTGAATTTCTTAGATTATGCACAGAATCAGGAAAGAATCTGAAACGTGAAATATTAGATGTTTCCATGAAACAAAGCTTCTTTCACATTTGCTCACTTTTTTAGGTTTTAAATGTTGGCACCATAACAATTGTGTAAGTGTGACATGTCTTGAGCAATAGAAGACTGATATTGATAACAAAATATTCTGGATAGACCAAATTAATAGAAGAAAATATTAAAAGAAACTATTTTTTCCCCTAAATTACAACCTTCCAAATGATAAAAAAAAAAGTATAAAGCTGTCTGCCATAGGTCTAATGATATTTTCAGGATTGCTTCACATCTTTTTAATACCAACAGATACAAAAGGACATGTAATTAACATCTTTCCTTTCTCTTTTGAATGAAACCAGAAACATCCTGACAGAATTCGGGAACACAAAACCAAATGATCTGTTTAGACTTGTTTGGGTTCAGCAAGACGTATTTTGAAGCTCAGTTTCTAATTAATGTGACAGTTGCATATCACACTTCAAGGCACTGTCCCAGTGGGTTTCAGTTCTCTGTGGATCATGGATAAAGAAAAAAAAGGTTGATATTCAGATGTTGGAAAGTGTTATATATTCTTTCATTACTACTGACTTATATCTATCTACACCTGCTGAGGTTGTCATATAATTTAAAACGGAGTTCATTAAACTATCAGGAACATAGATAATGAAAGTTACATAGCCTTATAACATAATTAGGTAATGATATAGTGATGGTTACATTGTGTCAAAACAAATAGTTAAGTYTACAGTTATGTTGTTATTATTGTCCATCAAACAATATAGGTGGACAGAGCCCCAGGACATTCCTTCCATTCTGGATACACTGATTTATTACCAGACTGAAYACACACACAAAAAAGCATATGTCACAGGTAGTATTGCTGGCCAAATCTCCAATCATAAAGGAGGATTTCTGTAATTTTCAGCATGGTTCTTCACTATTCATTTCCCATGTTGAGCAACCTGCTCTATTTGAGCCTGCTTTGATCAGRGGTTTTGGACAAGATGATCTCCGGAGGTTCCTGTCAAGCTCAACTATTCTGTGATACTGTGGTACTTCTGCTCAATGCTTCTTTTAGTGGGTTTTTACTTCCACATTACAATAGCATTAACAGCCAGCTGACTCAACATAAATGTCTTTATCATGGAGGAGCCCAAGTAAAACTAATTAAAAAATCTTACTTTTTAAAAAACTTTATTTAGAGAGATTATTTGTAGCTCTGAAGCCTTCTTTCTTCTTAGTCATGCTATCACTCATGGTCTGGTTTTACATTAGATGGTTCCTATTTGTTTACAGTATCTCAGCTATCATAATTAGTGGACTGGTATATTCTGCAATCTCTTTGCATTGACATTACATTGCTATTGTATGGAGTGGTAATAAATAAAGAGGAAAAGYCTTTGGCATACAATCCTACCTTTTCATTTCAAGCTTCCTTCCTGAAACAGAGGTTGTATATATGTTTAAAAAGAACAAGCCAGTGTCATTCCTGCAACTTCATAATTTTTCACGSAAAGAGTTGAATGCCATCTTGGAGATATTGAAAACTTCAGCTACCACAGAAGTCTGTAAAGGATATGACAGTCCATCAGTGTGAGACAAGAAGCCATTCATTAATTTTGTAATTCAGAAAGTTAAACATCTAGTTGTCGTTCATAATTGAGAACTGGATACCTCGCTCTTATGTTCTGCTTTAAAACCCTTAAACTTCAAGTGGACTTAGATAACCAACATTAAGCATTCATGCCCTTTGGCTATAGTGTGCTGGATTACTGAGTTTCTCAAACCATTGATTTTATATTATATAAAAAAAACCACAAAAAATCCCTCAAAACCACAAACATTAGAAAATATAAGCAGATGAACTGGAAACACTGTTTAGATGCTGATATCTAAGGKCTTCCACCATGACCTAGAGAAGTAATTTCTATTTCAGACTAATATACTAACTGAATAAGACTATCAAGCTGTGAMTATCGACTTTGATTTTGTCCCCCTTTCTTTGGGAAGTACAATGTAAAAGGGGTTATTCCTGGCACAGGAGAAAGAATCCGTACTGGCAGTGACTAGGGTATTGCTTTGGCCCCTTCTCAACAAATGTGATACCCTTAAAGCACTGCAAGTTTACGGAGATGTGTAGTGCCCCTTTGCCAGGCAGTAGGGCTCGACAGGGAGCCCACAGGGAGCTGTGATGTAGTCCTTTCCAAAACCCAGGTAGCAGCATCCCTCCCTGTCCCTTGCTAACAATCCAGGCTTGCAGGCAAAACACCCTCCCTCGGGCAGAGCCACTGAGCCAGCTGGGACCGCGCCGCTTCCAGGGCTCAGCCCCTCGTTCCGCAAAACACCGTGCTCAGCCGCCCTGGACTGCTTTGCTCTCTGGTAGGCAGTGCAGGGGAAAAAATGTGAAGGCACCAGGCTAGATCCCTTCTGTGCAGGGCCTAGATAGTTTTGGTTTTTTTTAAAAAAAAAAAAATTTTTTTTTTTTTTTTTGTTTGTTTGGTTTGTTTTTTTTTCTCAATTATCTCAGGTGAACCATAAGTTTTTTAAGAAGTGCCAATATCTTAGTGTCTAAAGCTACTCAGAACAAACCCTTGCTATGTATTTGGGATTCAGACAATGCTAGCCAGCATTAGGATTGCAAGGTGTCTGCTTAGCCTTGCACAAACAGAACTTCAACAAGTGCAAAATGAAAACTGTAGACACTGGAGCGGTATTTTTCTCCTGACACACACGTTCACCCAAAGGTAGGTGCATGCTTCCTGTCTGGGACCATCTCTGTGCACCATGGAAATGYTTCCTATACTCAGAGCAGCGTTTTGAAAGATGGACAGCAGAGTCTGCTACACACCTGGTCTCCTTCTTMTTGGCCTGCTTGGGTTTTCTCATTTGCCCATCCCTGAGACTTCTGTTTCCAGCTTGCTCCTTTTCTTGCCCGGTTGGCCTTTGCTCCCCTCTTCACAGCTTGGTTTTCTTTCTGTTTGTTTGTCCTTCCTTTTCTTTTGAAAAGCCTGGAAACCTTTCCATTCAATAATACTGTAAGARAGGTAAAGCCATGATAAACTTGAATCAATTCTTCTCTTAATCAAAGCTAACTCAYTTTATCTTCTTTCCCCAGCCAAGCTCTTCAGTTGTTTGCTTTCTGGAGTGACTGGAGGTACCTACAATGGAAATGTAGGAGTTAACAGGTGGCAAGGGCCTACCTGGAGCAGGAAGCAATGGTTTGCCCAATTCCTACCTCAGCTTTTAAAGGCAGATCACTTGGATGGGTTTGCTGAGCTCAGCTGAGCCAATTCTGATGGGATGATCGCACTAAGTGCGATGGCCAATCCGTATCAGCCTTACTCTGCAGTTTTGCGGARATGCAGGCTGGTGGATGACCTTGCTTATCTGTATGGCAGCAGTCCCAGCTTCTGAGGTGGGAAGGTTTTGCTGTCATGGTGTTTGTGGACCTGACATACCTCTGCTGTTTCTGCTTCTGATAAATACATCATACCCTCCCAGGTACCTGCACCAGGACTTCCAGGGGGAACATGTGCTCCTCCAGCTGGGCTCGGAAGGTTTGTCTCCACACAGATGGCCARGTTGCTGGCAGTCATCCTGGTGCTGTCAGCATTTTTGCTGATTTTTGAGGAGCAGGGACAGCAAACACTTGAGCAGCAGGAGGTTGGCATCRGGCAGCTTGTTGACCACCCTGAGGGAACAGGAACAAAATGTTAATAAAGTAGGTGTTATCAACACAGGTCGCCCAGGCTGATCTCACCCAAGCCCACCCAAGGCAAGGCTCCCTGGCCATGCTTGGTCTACAGCAGAGGACTGCCTTYGCTGAGATACTGCCACCTCCTTCCCTGCCATCTAGCAAGAGTCTGGTCGTGGAGCAACCTCCAATGCCTTCAAGAAGTGCTCTAAGGAGAGAAATGYTTTTCTGTGMCACTTTCCCCCAAAGTCTGACCCTACAGCAGCAAGAGGTGGCTGGCAGAAAACACAGCTTTTTCAGGGAGGCTGTCACATTGCAGGCAAGTCCCTGGYCTCTGCCAGTCCCTGCAGAGCAGGCAGGCTGATTGACACACTTACTCTTTCAGTCCTRCCACCTTCTCCTGTCTGCTGGTCTTCTGCAGGGYGCTCATCCACTCCTCATAGAGGTCAACATTGAGGAGCTTGAAGGGGATGTTTCGCAGGAAGTCCTGCAATACCAAGGGTTCCAGAGGAGGCTTTGAACACTCCCACCGGGAGCACACGGCTCACGCAGAGTTGGTTGGATTTTGGCTCCTGCTCTTGCAGGTACCCATCAGCACTGACAGAACTGGGAGCTGCAGGGCTCCAGATCAGCAGGGTTCACCTTCAAGATGATGGCTAGCAGGTGTGCAGGCAGGCTTTCCAGGTGGACCTCCACTCCACTGCCAAGAGCCTCCCTCAGCTCCCAGGAGGTGCACTYGCTGGTCGCAAGCTGGAATATGCCCTATGTGGATGGTCCTTGCTCTTGCAGGAGACCCAGAAGGTCTTGCAGGGGACAGAGGAGGACAGTTGCTTTGCTAGGACAAGCAAACCTTCCTCGTGGAAAGAAGCAAGTGTGGACAGCTCTGTTTCCACTGGGGAAAGACAGAGGGGTGGCTGCAGGTGGGTGATGTGGGGAGGAGCTGGCTTTTTCCCTGAGCTCTGCCCAGGATCCCTCTGATGGGGACACCATCTCTCCAGAGAAACCAGGGGGATGGGGACCCCCTGGCCAGGCTTGCTTACCTGGATGAGCTGGGGCTGTGTGTTGTCCTCGCTGCAGAGAGCTGCCAGGGGATGGCTGAAGAGAGCCCCCCTGCTGCCAGAGCCYGACTGTCCAGGCAGTAGGAGCCTGATGGAGGGCAGCTGGGTCATCTGGACTTCCTCTGCTCCTTCTGGTTGCCTTTGCATGGGGAAGGGGCAGAGAAAGAGCTGTGTGAGACCCAGGCCACATTTTATCTTTCCTGCCACCCTGGGGAGTACTTCCAAGTGGCTCTGAAGTACCCAGGTACCACCAARCAGTCGAGCAGAGAGCAGCAGCAGTGGTGATGACAGGGCTGGGCAGGTGTTTGCTGTCCACAGCTGGGTGAAGCAGCTCTACTCAAGAGCTGTCCACAGCCATGGGGGTACCTCTCCCCACCTCAGGAGCAGTGTTTCYTCATACAGCAGCACCTGGAGCATCCCCCCCAATGTGAGCACAGGCCCCCCAGCCTGAACCTCCAGGCAGGGCTTACCCACGCTGTGTGCTGACCCAGAGCTCCTTCACCTCCCCAGAGCTGCAGAAAGAGAGGAGAAACAGCCTGAGTCCCCACTGCTCCTCAGTCTGCAGGCAGACATGGGTGCCAGCACAGTCCTGCCCCATGGGGATGGCCACAGAGGCAGGACAAAGCCCCATGGGGCAGGTCAGAGGTGCTGCCCAACCCTGCCATGGGACRTGGCATCGAGATTCACCAGAAAGTGACCATGCAGSAGCCGCAGGGCCAGACGAGGACAAGGGAGTTGGTGTGTTGCCTTCCTCCTCCTCCTCCTCTCCACCCCCGGCTGTATAATGTATAACTTCTAACGTATAACTAATGTATAACTTCTCCATTTCTGCTTAACTTTTGCTGAAAGATGATACAAGGCTGTAGCCCATAGCTAAGTTTGCCTTATCAGAAAGCAAAAGTGGATACTCTTCTAATCTTAGTCACTTGAGAGTTTGGCATCCAACCTACRTTCTCCATTTTTTCCCCTCTATAGCTAGTGGAGGGAGTTAGGCAACTTCAGAAGGTGCTTCATCATCAGATAAGTAACTTAAGAAAAGTTGGAAGAATAACTTTTTAAAAAATACCTTTCCCCTTCTCCATTGACAATGAAATCCTAGAAAACAAGCCTAGATTCTGGACAGCCAACCTTGGGTTAAATAGGTAAAGTTTACCCAGCGAGGTGTGGATTCCATTCACTTAACTTTGTATATCTGTATTATATACATCGGGCTATTCATCCTGGACTATCTTTCAATTCAATGGAGGAAAAACTAGGAAATTTAGGTAGAAGCCATCTCAYCTTAAAGTAGACAACTAAGATAACTCAGATAAGTCATTCCTATTTCACTGCAATGGTTCAAATTAAGGTAAATAACTCAGATGCAGATATCTATAGTGTAGATTTCTAAAGACAGAGAAGGTGAGTCCAACCCCAAAATTTCATCAGATGAATCTCACTCTGATGTTATAGAGCAAGGATTCTTTGTAATTTTTGTAGATAAACCTGGCACAAACYATGCTTCAATTTTTTTGAAGAACTATTGGTTGCTAAACTGCTGTTTCATTAGGAAAATAAAAAGAAAACCTTACATTTTCTCAACATCACCACTGGTTTTGATTTTTCTATTGGAGTTTGTGGCTCTTTCACATCCATAGTGTCTGCCTTGGTTTGTTTTCCTTGATCAATCTAAATAAATACTTACAGACTTTCCCATTTCTTTCRTTTTTTCCCCTCAATACTTACAGCAAAACAGAACTGTTACAACTCAGCGTCATCCTTGTACTCCAAGAACACAATGAGTTGGATACAGTGGGAGCTGTGTATGACATCAGGGTTGATCCCATGGTGATAAGACCAATATCCATCCCCAGTTGTGATCCATCTGAACGAGTTTTGAATAGAGAGCGTGTTAAGAAAGCAAGCTTTTATTTACACATTTATCTTGCTAATCAAGTATGATAGGAAAAGGGAATTAGGGGGAAGAAAAGCACATGACAGTGTAATGAAATATTATGTTTGTTTGTTGGTTTGTTTGGTTTTTATCTGGTGCAATGTAGTAGTGATTCTATCAGGAACAGAGCTGCTCTACTGCAAGGTGTTTCTGAGTGGGATCTGTTTTTGTTTGTTTTTTTTTTTTTTCCAGACCACTGGATTGCCCAGAGTAGAGAACACAGTATTACTTCCATGAACCAAACTGAGAACTTTTGGTATTTTTTCTTTTGTCTTGACAGAAGTATTTATGGCCTCTAACCCACAGGAGACACTTTTATTGGTACAATACATAGCGTATTGTAGGAATTAACTATTTTGCTGAACAGCATATTTATTATCTATACCATACTTAACCGTAAACTGATCAGTGTTTGAATCAAGATACAACTGGAAGAAAAAAATGGCTTTTCTGTACTAATTGCTCCAGTTYCACCATTTATAATGTGTGCCCATTTTCATTTTTATGTGCATTTATAGATATTGAACCAAATTTACTTTTGGTGCAGTTTTACAAAACCCAAGGAAACTGAGACCACAAAAGCTAACACAGAATTTGTCTCAGAAGTCACATAAGTGGGCAGTTGTCAGTTTTAACTTTCTGACAAATGGGATAAATTAAGGAACAGCTTAGGATCTCACAGAAGATAAATGCCATTAGAGGATTAAAAATCAGAAGTGTGTAGTGTGTAACCCTCTAAACAATGAGTTTTAACATGTGATTTTTGTTCTGAAATTTTAAACGTATTAATAACTGATTACCATCCCATATTATATAGAAGCCTCTAATCAACCAGCACATATTTTTCCAAAGCAGAAACTGCCACAAATGATGTTTGTGACCCTCCCACCTTTTCTCAACACACCCTTTTATGTTCTTTTTTTTTTCTTTTTCAGTTTTGAAGGAACCTGAAACAGATGGTTGTAGCTAACTCCATAATCATGATGCAGAATCTGTGTGTGTGGTTAGTGAGTCTCTGTGGAACGTTACTATAGATACTATATGTCCATGCATATAACCTACCAGTCATCTTTAAAAACAAAACAAAAATGAGGTGTAGCAGAAGCATGAGCTACACCCAAAGGAAAATTGTATACCTTACGTCCAATTCCCAYAGCATCTTTTCTACTACTAACTCCCTATAAAGTGCCCCACTTCTCTCAGTCACCCTCTTTTGCTGTTTCCTCCCTCCTCTTTATTATATGTCTGGTTTTGTGCAGGTTTTCAAACAACTTTTTTTCAAGGTAGAGTGCCTTTACAGGATTATGAGCTACCAAAGTGGAACTTAAATAGATGAAAAACATGGGCAACACCCGATAAAAGTACTCAAGGACATTTTATAGCTGTGGAATGTTGTTTTTTTACTATTCCCCCTCCTCATGCCAATCTCTGAAAACTGCTCCACATTAATATTATATCAAGAAGTTTCTTCAGKTGAAAAAATGGATATTTAATCAGCCTTTTAAATTCACATTTAGGCACACAGAGAGAATAGGAAAAACATCAAGCTGTGAATGTATGGATTATRAAAAACCCTACTGTTCAAACTATCGCCCCTCCTTTTTAAAAAATCCTGACTGCGATACATTTTTCAGACAAAATTAACTTTCACCTACAATCTTAAAAGTATGGAAATACAAAAGTAAGGGGAATATATGTTCCTTTTCTGCCTTCAGATTATCCACAACACTATCTGCAAAAATATACCAATATACACTTTTCCCTTCTGCGTTCAACAGATCCAAATAAATACTTTTTAATATAGCTGTGGTGGTCTTGGTGAATTGAATTGTGAGTAAATGGCATTCATATATTTGCCTTYAACTCTTGCACCATTACCAAATGTTGAGAATGACATAATATTCTATATCAGTTCTACACCTATATGAAGTCTGGAGACATGAAAATCTAATATTYTCATATATTTAGGAAGATTTATGCATTAGAATGGTTGAAATCATTGTAAAGTTCATGTTTGTCATTATAAAATTCATGTTTTAGAGTCTGTCATCAAACCAAAAAAGTTAAATCACAAAATCACAGAATAATTGAGGTTGGATGGGACTGCTGGAGATCATCTAGTCCAACCCTCCTGCTCAAAGCAGTGTCAGCTAGAGCMGGTTGCCCAGCATTGTGTACTGCTCTACAAATGCATTCTATAATATGGATTTTGACATTTCAGCCAGAATTATTTTAAAATTAGAAACTTAATGCTACTCTTGAAATTACATGCTGAAGATAACATTGTTCCCCCCCAAAAAACAACAACATACCGTGAAACTATAACAGGATTTGAAAATGAAACTTCTCAGTACAACAGATATTATATTTTTACATCATGCTTGAAGAGGTGCCTTTAGTCTTTAACAACTCATTTTGCAAGTTCAGCTTGATATCTAAAAATTTAGTTAATGCTTCCAGTTTCTGGCCCGGTCTCATATTGGCCACTCACAGGAACTCTCCAATGTGCTGATGACCAAGTGAGCTGGATTCACTCTATCCCCCCATCCTCCGTTAATTACACTGTGTGAGTGAGGTTGTTTTGATCAGGTAGAGCGGGTGAAAACATACTTGAACCAGAAAAATTCTGGGGTTTGGTAGCTTTGGGGTTTTTTTTCTTTTTTTCTGTTGTTACCCACAGGTTTTGAGGTTTCTGTTGATATTTTTATGATTAATGCTTGATTGCAAAACAACATTCCACAAATTAGCTGTTCATGATGAATATTATGATCCTTTTGTCTACACACAATACACTTGAGGTACCTGCCTCCTTCCTTGCATTTCGTTTTAGCTCAACTGGCACAGAATTGTTGACAAAGAAGTTGAAGCATGATGCTTATGAGACATGAAATTYCCACAATAAAAGATTCCCTCTTCTCTATTGCAAAACAGTAGAAGTTCTATGCTATTGCTGTTAATTTACATGGCAAAAGCTGATATTATTGCCTGTATGTTGAGTGCACCAAACATTCCTGTTCAGGTGCTTTGACAAACCAGCCAATACTCTTTCATTGACCTTGAGAGTTTATATATTTCATTAAATATATTGTACATCATCCTCTTCCATGAAGAACCTGTATTTCATTTCCATGAGCAGGAACTAAAAATACACTAGATCTATCATAAGACTTTGATATCAGTATAGGTACATCATAATATAGTCAGAGAAGGCAAGAAATGTAGTCTAAAAATGTGCCAGAGAAGAGTCTTGACAGTTTAAGCAGTGTACTTTTAGAAACAATCAACACATGCTTGTTATTGAGTTTGCCTGTAACAATGACTTTAATGGTGTTTTGCTGGAGGACCTCAAATTGAGGAATTATTTAAGATCAGATTTCCAAAAGTATGACTCAGTCTCTGAGCTAAAAAGGAGATCAGTTATCAGAGCTGATGTCTCTCTCCCATATTCTTCAAACATAAGAGAAGTGTAAAACTTYGAAAATTTGGCCTTAGGTTTCTTATGGCAGCTTATGATTTAATTTAGAACAACCTCTGAATAGCTACACACAAAGACACAAGAGCCAGGGACTCCCCTACTGAGAACTGCTGGAGTACAGAAAACTCTGTTACTATTCTTACTCTTCTGGAATTTCATTTTTGTCTTTTTTTTTTTTTTTTTTTTTTTTAGATGTTTCCAGAGCGTGCTACAAATTAAGTTATATTTATTGCTATGTGGGAAATGCTAAGAGAACCTCAGGCTGGCACTCACCTTTGCAAATATTTTCAGCCTGTTAGATACCTATCTGTACAAACAGATAAATTACACCAAAATCTCCAAGCTATTGAATGCAAAACATAAAGACTTCTTTAGACAATGAGCAGGAAGTTACGAAACACCTGTCCATAAGAAAAACTGAGTACAGGAGTTTAAGAGGAAGTTTAGGCCATCTGTGCATGGTCCTTTTCAGTCACAGAGGAAGACAGGGTCTAACTCAATGTTTGCAACGTTTTATTAATGACAAATTTTGAATGGGCATTTTCCAAATAAGCTCAAGCAATCAAGTGATTCTTTTGATGTAAGAGTGGTTCGTGATGGGCTATATCTGCAAGAACTTTTATATGCTAGGCAGAGTGAAGTAAAATTGAACGCTAAACAGTGCCGAAGAGATAATACACTGGCATAGATCTAGAACATCAGCACCTGTAGAGCAGTAAAATTATACCTACCCACAAAGCAGAAACATCTGTTGCCTTTGAAAGTTGTCAGACACTAACTGTGCTCTCAAACTTTCTCTCCCTGAGGATACATTATCTGATTCATAACCTTTTACCATTAATTCTTCTTGACAGAGAACAACCAAGTGCATAGAATATTTGCAAATATTCACCACACTGTCTTGTTACCCAGCAGTTTACTCTTCAATAATATTCACTTCCTATACAGTACCATTCATCAGCATCTGCATATCTCAAAATAGCTGAAAAAGAAGACAAATGTTACCACAGCTATTATAAAACTGAAGAAAAGAGGTGTGGTAGATTAGAAGCTACCTCATAACTGGGAAAAACAACTGCAGTCGTCTGAATTTTGCCTGCTAGAAAACACTATGAAGTAAAAACCAACAAACCGACCAAACAAACAAACCAAAACAGTGACAGAAAAGCTTCTTTTAGTTGATAAAGAAATTTACTGCACTAGGCCTTAACTCATCTGACTTAAAGATCACCACTTGTGCTGGAGGATCTGGCTATGTATCTCATGAAACATCCAGGAGGCCATTAGCACATAAGATTATTAACTCAAAATAATAAAAAATAAATAATATTACCATTTTAATAACACATCTGGCTGATAAATCCATAGAATTTTTGCTGTCAGACAAAGAAAATGGGTGCTATTTTTAAAATAAGTYCAGGACAACTTTACCTGTCATATCAGATTTTAGATAGCTGATTTGGAAAAAAAGTCTTTGTTTTGTTTAATGAATTAGATCAGAGCTTCCACCTCCCACTTCTCAGAGAAAGTTCCTTTTCATCAAGCCTACTCCATTGCATTGYCACCTACATAAAATGTACTTGGAGAGTTTCATACAAGACTGCATGCCTGCTGGCAAATACRTATATTGCATGCTTTTATGTTTCATTATGTTTTTTTACCAGAAGTCCAATGAAATATCTTCAATYTATTTTCTCTACTTGTAAATATTTTTTTTCAAAATTTAGAAGTACATATTTTTGATCAGAAAACAGAAGGCAGCAAACTGACTAGTAGACAGTGCTTCATATGTCAAATTTGATAAGTAGAGTCCAAAATGTACCATAGGTTTTTGCTCCTTGGCAAAAAAAAAAAAAAGAAAAAAAAAGGAAAACACTGCATTGCTTTTTGGGGGGAGCAGTCACCACTGATTTAACTCATCTTTTGTTTAAATCAGTAAGAAACGTCCTGCTGACACTGAAGTGAATAGACTAGACCCATTCTTGGCTCCTTTGAAAGTCACAGCTTCTGGCATTTACTCTCTTACTCATATTTTCAATACAAAAAAAGTGAATGTAGAGARAAGACTTTCAATGGAGATAAATTTATATGAATTCCAAATATAGCATTGGCCAAAATACAGTGCTATGTTCCACTGAAGTGTATAGTATGTATACAAAAAGTACGGGTGATGGCTTTGCTCTGTGTGCTATACTTGGACCATGAAAGCAATAAAAGGTAATTTTACACAAGATTTTGAGGGCTTCCAGGGTTTAGAGKTTTAAATAAGAAACAAACAATCCAAGAACATTGCCAGCCTTACTAGGAATTACTGATTATTGCTCAGTTGTTAATAAAATAAATTGAAATAAATTTCTCCTGGTGTGTAAATATACCAAAATAAAGACAATCAAAAGGATTAAATTGATATGTTTTCTTTTCAAATCCTCACTTAGTCAGATAAACAGTAGTTATTACAACATATTAGATGTTTTTAATTGAAATACCTAGACAAATTCTATARGTTCCAGTAAGGTCACACTGTGTTGACTAGCAAAATAAAATAAAATGAAAAAAAAAAAAAAAAGATTTGACACCTGCAGAATTCAGAGACATGCAGCAATTGCTGCCTTACCACGTGTTTCTGTGTTAAGTGACACTGAATAGGGTGGTGAAGAAACAGAACTAGGTAGTAACAGTATATCCCAGTTCCGGATAGGAAACAGTTWGGGGGAATTTTATAAATTATTTTAAAGAAGAAAGCAATTAATTTTTTTGTAGACCTCTGCATGCAGTTGCATTTGCATTTCTTTGTCCAAAACTGTCTTGACTGATGTTGGAAGCTAAGTAGGAACCAGTTCTGTTCCATAATTCAGTAGGACTACCTGAAATTCCCGGATTTGGTAGGCATAGCACRAATGGTAGTCATTGCATGGCAAAACACTTGGTGAGCTTAGTGAGTGAACTAGAAAACTTCATTAATTCCTGTTTTCATCACTAAGTTGATTGATTAGAAATAAAGCATGGATTTATGCTTAAATATGTAAATGGCCTAATTTGCACATTAAAAAAAATAGTTAAACATGTCATAAGAACTGTATGTTAATCTCTAAACTGTCAAATATAAATCAAGAAGGTAAGGTATATCAGGAGAAGAAGGGAAAGGTGTCTGTTGGACTTYAGACTGTATCATTGCATAGCGATGCATCTTTCAGAACTCATGCATCAAGGGTACCAGAAGTTAGAAAAAGCTGATCCTTTTCCTAAAGTACATGGCACAAAATGGCACRAAGTCCATTATGATATTTCCATGGAGTTATGGAATTGTGGGCTATGATCATACAAAATTTAAATCTGCTTGTCGCCAGTGCTTTTCAAAATACAAGGTCCTATTACTCTATGTAAAGACCACAAAGTAATAATATATAAGGACACATAGCCTCCTCAATGACAACTTCAATCTTAAAACATTGGTTTATCAAATGTGGATTTTGAAGGTATTGGAGCATAATTCTAACACAAAATTATTGCTGAGTTCTTGCATATGTTACTTTACCATTTCTTAATCTTGGGAAATTGTACAGTGACCTAAACAAACAGCCTTCCATAAAAGTCTTTGTAAAATGTGCTATACACCCATAATTGGTTCTTCATGAAAGAATACAAGTTATCATCTTTTTATATTATTATATTTCTCTTTAATCTTGAAGAATGAGTAGAATAACTGGTTGGATTCATCTGCCTAACARCACAAATGGGAAGTGGTCCTCGTTTCATGTCTTTTTTGATAATGAGTGCTATCTTACTGCAGAGAAAATAAATCTTTGATATGCCATCCACTCTTCAGAAACCTCCTGCCTGCTCATGCATCACTCATAGGAACACTGTCAAGGCCTCCAGGCAAGGATTGCTCATTCTTCTTGCTGTTTTCACTGTCTAAATGATTTGCAATGTAAATAAACCAGAACAGATTAATAGATTGTGAGGGACAGAGAAGTAAGAGAAGGGAAGAGAGATATTTGGACTTGGTGTGTGATTTTGCCTTTACAGCAAAGATTTTACAGCCTAGATTATAGAATAATAACTGGAAAGAAATCCAGAAGACAAAGACAAGGCTCCCTACCTGTATTTACAGCATCTCCCATCCACCTAATATCTCCATTCACAAATCAGAATTGTGTAGCGTATGATCATTTGCATCAGATACTTCTTTTAGTCATAGTTTAAATACATCACAATTAATAAATAGGTCGTGTAAAGGCCAAGRGAATATATAGTAGAAGGGATCATTTTGTTCTTCCTGGCACTTGTCTGCTCTGTAGATAGCACCAAAATGGACAATTTGTAACTTTTTTGAGGCAATGCTGTGAACACTCCATGTTCATGACATCACAAGTAGTGGTACTTCACATACAATGAAATGGAAACACTCTGAAGTGTTTCACTAGCAATGGTTTTGGGATTCAGTTCTGATTAAGCTCTGTTAAACAAAAACATTACCTCACTAGGAACAGAACCTTACTATTGAGTAAGGTCTGATTCTAGAGGAATTTGCTATCTAGGTCTTTGTTTCCTCATAAACCCTCATTTCTTTAATTGTTTGCTAAGGAAACTAAAAAAMCAAGAGATATTAAACACAGTTCTTCTCCTACTAGTAGTTCCTTGTACTCCCTGTACACATTCTTTTCTTTTCCTTGAACTATCCTATATTTAATATGGATCAGATGTGGTATCTAAAGAGTATAAGATTATACTCTTTAGGTAAGGGCAAGGGAGCAAAGAAATGTGAAGTTAAAACTGTTTCAGAGTGGTGAATTTTATGCAGCTAGAAAAGAGAAACACTAACATTTATCCACTTGAATGGTGCAGGATCATGGAATCACTCAGATTTAAAGGTATCTCAGGAGGTCTGYAGTCGAGCCTCCTGCTCAAAGAAGGGTTGTCTAGACCAGGATGCTCAAAGCTTTATCCAGTTGGAACTTGAAAATATCCAAGGATGGAGATCACACAACTTCTCTACGCAACTGTTTCAGTGCTTAATTATCCTTATAGTAAAAATTCCTTTCCTTATACCCCACTAGAACCTCCCCATTTTGATTTAGGAATATTATTTCTCTCCTCCTGCCACTTAGTGCAGAGGCTAGCTTTGCTTTTTCAGTAACCTTCTGTCGCAAATGAGTGATTTAGAGGCTGCTTAAAGAATCACCATCAAAGGTATTAGCAAAAAGTGATTTTAATAGAAATTTATAAAAGTGCAACTTAACAGAGTTCAATGGCAAGGTTCACTCTATCACTTACTACATGGATGAAACACACAAAGGAAAATCGAGTTAGAATTGAACTAGAATGATTTATACAGAGACTGAGGATTCAAAAGTGTAAGGRAGACCCTCCCACTGAGTTACGAGGTTTAGAGAAGACCCTCTTGCTTTGTAAACTCCTGAGGGAGCTTAGGTGCGGCTACACCCAATCTGTTAAGCTTCTGCGCTTCTGTTAAAGGATTTTCTCCTCACTATGAATGCTGGGTAGTTTCAGAAAATTTGTCATTTGAAGAATTCCATCATTCAGAGAAATCAGTAAGGAAGTAGTCAAGATGAATATATAGGTAAAGGATTCATCACGCAGACTATGTCCACTAATGGGTAATAATAGCCCTTCTGGCCCTGATCAGCTTCACTGGGGGCTTCCACCCACACACCTTGCCCATGGTCCCAGAAGCCCCATATCATCTCTGTCAGTCCCTGCCCGAAGTGTGTTGTAGGTATGCCTGTGTCCAGATCCCTCACAACTGTGCCCATGCCTGGCCATGGACCCAGCTGCTCTGGACTCTGACYTGTGCATTGACTTCATGGCCTGATCTTGGATCTGCCTCATCAGCATGAACTTGCCTGGGCTTTTGGTTGGACATGGTAACATCTCCAAATCTGCCCTACTCACTTGCTGCAGTCTGGGATGGGCCCTGGCTGGTGAGATCCATGCCCTGCCAGCCCTTGGTGCACCCTGACACTGACAAATGAACTTATCTTGCACAGCATCATTCATCTAGATGGAAGTAAGATTTAGTGTAAAAGGAAGCACAACTGAAAGCAGAACTGGAAAAAAAATTACAATTCAGTAAAACTGAATCTCTTGTTTGATTCATTGGTAAAAATGAATTTCCCTTTTCTTTGAGGCCAGCAGAAATCTACCCATTTTCTCTKATGAAGTCAAAGAATTTCTGGTAGACGAGGCTGTGACAGCACATGTCCATGCTTTAGGCTRTCTCGTGGGACAGCTCTTACACTGACTCAGCATGGTGAGAGTCAATCAGGTGACAACACAAAATTAGTAATCAGTTGTCTGGATAACAGTTAAAAGCTGSAATAATGAGATGTTAGGTATGTGACACTTGACAGGATATTGTCTATAGAAACTGGCCTGGCCTAACCATGTGAGAATTATGGTCAATGAGATTTGTGCAGACCCTTAATTTTAACCATGAAGCTTTAAAAAAATTAAACAAAGTTGTTCAGGGCACTATCTCAACTGCACAAGGCATGGGAAAAGTTTCTATATCAGGGACAAAGTGACCAGACAGCAAACAGAATTCCTATTTTCATGGCATTAACAAGCCACCACATTGCTTGCCAATGTGACGCCCATCTACAAGAAGGGCCGGAGGGAGGATCCGGGGAACTSCAGACCTGTCAGCGTGACCTCSGTGCTGRGGAAGATTATGGAGCAGTCCATCTTGAGGGTGCTCACAAGGCAGGTGCAGGACAACCAGGGGATTGAGCCCAGCCAGCACAGGTTCATGAAAGGCAGGTCCTGCTTGACCAACCTGATCTCCTTCTAAGACCAGGTGACCCTCCTAGTGGATGAGGGGAAGGCTGTGGATGTGGTCTACCTGGACTTTAGTAAAGCCTTTGACACTGTCTCCCACAGCATTCTCCTGGAGAAGCTGGCTGCTCGTGGCTTAGACAGATGTACTCTTCCCTGGGAAAAAAACTGGCTGGACGGCCGAGCCCAGAGAGTTGTGGTGAATGGAGTCAAATCCGGTTGGCGGCCAGTCACAAGAGGGCTCAGTTTTGGGGCCAGTTCTGTTTAATATCTTTATCAATGATCTGGACGAGGGGATCAAGTGCACCCTCAGTCAGTTTGCAGGTGACACCAAGTTGGGCGGGAGTGTTGATCTGCCTGAGGGTAGGAAGGCTCTGCAGAGGGATCTGGACAGGCTGGATCGATGGGCCGAGGCCAATTGTATGAGGTGCAACAAGGCCAAGTGCCGGGTCCTGCACTTGGGTCACAACAACCCCAGRCAACGCTACAGGCTTGGGGAAGAGTGGCTGGAAAGCTGCCCGGCGGAAAAGGACCTGGGGGTGCTGGTCGACAGCCAGCTGAACATGAGCCGGCATGTGCCCAGGTGGCCAAGAAGGCCAACAGCATCCTGGCGTGTGTCAGGAATAGTGTGGCCAGCAGGAGTAGGGAGGTGATCGTGCCCCTGTACTCGGCACTGGTGAGGCCGCACCTCGAATCCTGTGTTCAGTTTTGGGCCCCTCACTACAAGAAAGACATTGAGGTGCTGGAGCGTGTCCAGGGAAGGGCAACGAGGCTGGTGAAGGGTCTGGAGAACAGGTCTTATGAGGAGCTGCTGAGGGAACTGGAGTTGTTTAGCCTGGAGAAAAGGAGGCTGAGGGGAGACCTTATCGCTCTCTACAACTACCTGAAARGAGGCTGTAGAGAGGTGGGTGTTGGTCTCTTCTCCCAAGCAACTAGCGATAGGACAAGAGGAAATAGCTTCAAGTTGCAYCAGGGGAGGTTTAGATTGGATATTAGGAAAAATTTCTTCACYGAAAGRGTWGTCARGCATTGGAACAGGCTGCCCAGGGAAGTGGTGGAGTCACTATCCCTGGGGGTGTTCAAAAAAYSTGTAGATKTGGYRCTTYGGGACATGGTTTAGTGGGGATGGTGGTGTTGGGTTGATGGTTGGACCTGATGATCTTAGAGKTCTTTTCCAACCTTAATGATTCTATGATTCTATGATTCTATGATTAATTATGTTAAAATCTGCATAAAGATTTGGAAACAGAACTAAATTGTGGAGAAGACGACAGTCACAAGTGAGAGACATGAAGGAGACACGAGTAGAAAAAATTCAGGTGCTCCAGCACTTAAATTATCTGTTTTTTGATATAAATACTTGTGACTATTTTGTGGGAAAGGAATCCATTAGTTGTATTTTTTCCAAGGAGTACAACTTTCTACTACTACAAGAGCATTAAAATTATATTTGGTGACTAGTAAAAAGCTCACGCAGGACCTTCTTTAAATTGAGTGTTATTATTTATAGATACAGCAGGCAAGCATAAGTGGCTTTTGAGGCTTTGGTCTGGTAAAAACAGCAGCTATTATCCATTATTCTGACTGGGAACATGAACAAAAGCAGTTTCTAGAAAAGCTATCTTTTACTTTCAAATGCAACCAGCARGAATGAAATCAACTTGCTTTAGAGAACATGGAGACTGCTGATTTTAAGCARCAGAAGAAAATCCCAAAGTGGCTTAAATCAAGAAGGAAGCCACTTTTATTGCTAATGGATTCAGTACATACAGAATAATGGGGGAGTGCAGACATTTTCAGAGAAAGCCACCTCCTTGAGTTTTTTTGAAAGGGATAAAATTTTAACCTCTATCAAAGGAGAAATTCAGTAGTGAAGAATGAAAGTAGAAAAAAAAAACCTTCATCTAACTAATTTATTTTAGAAATATATCATCCTTGGAGATCCTATTTATGATTCTTTGCTCCACCAGGCTAGTCTAAAACAGTTGAGGACAAAATTGTCTCACACAGGAAAATAGTTCTTTAAAGACCTGGTTAAAAATAATTTTAATTTATAAGCTAATTAAGGTTTGTGTTTTAAAATTCTCAGGAGGCCCATCCAGTGTTCAGAAAACACACACTGTGATTTTAGTGCGTAGTGAAGTAGGTGGAGCTTTGCGTGAAGAATTAAATTCACRTATGTTATCATGATCACAGCCTACACTATGTTCTGCCAGCTCATACACAGGAACACATCTAATCCAATGTCCTCCTTATTAATCACTTATGGTCTCTTAAGTAGCTTTTTATCTGTTTTTATCTGTTTAATGGCGTTGTGATCATACAAAAGGATATGTTACTTAAATCCAGCAGACAAATCTAAATATATTATATCCCTACAATTATCTTTATCAATCACATTTCCAAAAGCCCTGTGAAGTTTGTTTGATGACTTATTTTCTAGCATATTATGCAGATTGACATTGACTAAGCAAGATTTCTGTTCCAGTGACTTCTTTCTTTAGAAAGTGTTTTAGGCTAGTCAGCCTGCAATTGCTCAAATCATCCCACCTGAACTTTTAAAAATATATAGAAAGTCACTTTTCTTTCAATTCACCTCAATAAATTAGCATTACAGTTCCAAATTCTTTTAAAAAATKATTGGTTTCTGGCTATCTGTAAAGCCAGTTTTACAGTGAATAACATTAGTAGATATCTTTTAGCTAACACTGGAACAAAATTAAATGATTCAACTTGCATGAAATCCTTATCCACCTTCCTGCYGAATACATTGTGTCAAACACACAATGAAAAGAATGTTTTTACCTTCTCATTGTCTTATCCCTCTCAATGGATGTAATGAATGTAAGCCATTGCTAGGATTTATTTTGCTCCTGTTATGCTTAAAAGATGGACAGTTTATTCTTTATCATATGATTCATCATGGGCTTTTTCAGAGATATTATTCATATTCTGTATACATTCCCTGCATTGCTTAACTTTTCGTATATAATTCAGTATGATCAACTCCGRTCTTTCCCCCCTAATTCAACATGACTTCAATAATTCCCTCTGAAGGATAGGTAACACCTCAAACAGCATAGCCTTTTCTGTAACTATTTCATTAGAGTATTCATTAAAGCATTTTTAGTGCCTACATTCATACAAATTAGTCTATTAAAAAAGAGTAGGACCCTTTTAGAGTGGGACATTCACACATAAATACATCTTTACTTCAATTCTGACCAAGAGACCATGTAACAAGGATATCCTACACCCCTTGCTTTTATATGCTTCTTAGAAGTTAACTACATTTAGAACAAGAAGAAAAATACCATTGCCACTTCTACGTGCTGCAGTTATTTGAAAGTTTATGAATGGCGTTCATTTTGCCAAACACAGACATAAGCAGAAGATCTAGAGATAGCAGGCTGTGAAGCAGACGTTTCTGTTAGGTCATGATTCATCTTATCCTGATGTTGGCATCTAAATTAGGCCAGACGAATTGTGTCTTAATTTGCTTATTTATTCTGCATTGATTGCAAAGGAAGACCAAGACGGCTGACAACATTGTATTTCATGTGAATCTTATCCTTTTCGCACAGTCATGTACCACAAACCATCAAAAAAATTAGCTCCTTTTAAAAATCTAAAAATTTAGTGCAGATACTCTAATCTCTAGGAGGCCATGACTGATCATGGTAAGGTGCACTTAAAACATGAATAAATGAATATGCATATACATAATATAATCACTTTTATTGTACTCTTCATGTTTAAACATGAAGTATTGGTAGGCTGATTTGTGCAAACTTGACAATAAGAAAGAAAAAGAATTATTTATTTACGCTGAGAGAAGTGAATTTACTGCTGGTGCAAGTAGGCAGAGTTTTGTTTGAGTCAGTGAACAGGATTGTTCTAAAAAAAGAAAACCTCTGGAAAGCTCTAATAATTTTTGTCCTGTAGTTCTCAGGGAAGGATTAAGCTATAAATTCAATTTGATTTTAATTGCTTTAGGTCTCTAAGGAACCAGTACATAACAAATGGAGTCCCAGAGGTGAAAGTACTGAATTGGTCCTAGCATTATGTTTAAATGAAACGCATAAAAAACTTGCTAATTAGCAGGGGCAGAAACTGAAATTATTTAGGATTTTATTTAATCTGAGGCAAATAGCTTTGAATATAACAATTATCTAATTATACTGTTTTAATACTGTTGAGATTTTTACACTTGTATATGAAGAGGAGCTGAATGCTTAGAACAAGGAGTAAATTCTTTATTTCCACTAGAGCAAATRCCTTATCATCTGCTTGACCTATGGCACAGCAATTAAGGATGCAGAGCTCAATTGTCTAGAGACTTTATACAGAATTCATTCATTGAGCTGGAAATGTTTAATTAACACACGAATCATAAAAAGAACATACATTGTTATGGTTTTGTGGAGTCCTATAGAACCTTAAGAGAATATACTCATTCAAAACAACAAAAAAAMCCACAYTTGGAGGGGTTGCCTTGGCAAATCCATCTGCTGTCTGGGCAATCTTCAAAGCTCTCCTGTATATGGGATTGGGTGAAGTTTACCAGGAAGCAGAAATTTAGGAATTCTCCGTTGAGATCCAGGTTTTCAGAGATTTGTGATTTTAATGGGAGTTAAGTATTACTGAGCATCTGATCCCACAATCAGCAGTATGATATAAGGAAGGGAGGAGACTGAAGAATGGAGYAGCAAGTGGAATTGTGTATGTTCGTGTTAATGGAGCACTTTAAGTATCACATTGTAGTACCCTTCCTGCCAAGCAGAAGTAATTTGATGGCTACTTATCAACACTCACTCTCATACTGTATGGAGCTACCTTTCCTTCCCATCCTTTGGTTCTTCACATTGACTTTAGGTTCACATGTGGAGGCCTGTCATACATTTACAGCGCACTTTGACAATTACAAGCCAAAGTATTTTTAGTGGTAAATATTGAAAGAGGATATGGTCAATGATAGAGGAATTTCAAGCTGAAAGACATACTGAACCAGGTCATGTTTTTAGCATAAATCTATGGGCACATGATGTTGTCAGATCTTACAATTCTATCACAGATTTCATGGCTGAAAATTCTCAAGGATTAACATTTGGAACATATGCATTTTGGAGACATACAAGTGGGAGGGCGGGAGAGAAACACAAGGAGGTAATGACACCATCAGTGTAGGGCGGAGAGAGAGGTATCACAAATGACACCACAACTGTATGTCTGTTGAAAGAGAGAGGTTGGTGGAGTTATAGAAACAGTGGAAATGGGAAAAAAAAGGAAGTCATTTTGAAAGACTGTCAAGAAAACAAGCGGGAGAAGTTGAAGAGATTTAGCCAAAATAGTACTTAAAACTKTTATCAGAAGAGCGTGCTAGTGCACCCGTGGACAGTATTTCAGAAAACAAGGTCTTTGAGCAAGTGATGAGTCCTGAGAGCTAGTGATAAAAATCAAAAGGTGATATAGGCAGAAAGAAGGGCTAACGAGCATGGCAAGCAAGTGAAGAAACACAGTTTTGAGCTAATCTGGCCAGTGGATGAGGAACATCTAATTTCACTGCTTTGCTTTGCCTCTCCTTTTCCCCTGCGACCTCAGCTGGGATTATTTTGTGCTCCTAAGGAAGTACATAGACATGTAAAGTGGTTTTCAAAGTCTTATAGACTATAATTTTTATTGACTGCTTGACCATCCCATTTTCACAATCATAAGCAATGTAAAAGTGACACTAGTGTCACAAAGAAGTATCTTCTGCAAGGAGGTCACTCAGGATGACTGTAGGAGATCCCATCAGTTTACTTTAGAAGAAAATATGACCCAGAATATTGAGGGCTTTGAAGCAACTGAGGGGAAGACAGGAGTCAAACGTGTTTTGATCGAGATCTTCCCTGTGTAAGAGAACCCACAGTCCTTYAAGGCCATCAATTACTTGACTCACTTTTATTTCGTTAGCAGTTAGGCCTTGAGATATTTAGGAAAATACCATTAAATCCCTTGTAATTAATGTGAATTTATTGTTTAGGTCTCTCAAGGGGGTGAAAAGGCAGAGAAATCTGGAGAGCTTGCCAACAGAAGGCAGGATGTTGCATACCAAGGAGACAGCAGAAAGCAGAGTCCAGAATGCAGGGTCCAAGAATACTTTCACTTAAAAGCCAAAAATGTTTTGGGAAAAGTTAGTGTGACTAAGCAGAACTGCAGACTGAGACAGGGGGTACAGGTTGGAGGCATTAAAAATTTACTGTTGGCTACCCTCCAGAGGAGTTTCATGACTGTCACTAAGGGTAGAATTTGGTTTACTGTCTGTACAAGGTGAACTTTTCCTAATTACACTGCAGGTGCCACTTGCTAGTTTTTCTTTTATCTTTTCTATGCCTCATGGTGATTTGTCACTGTGTAAAGGACTTTTTTTTTCCTTCTTGTTAAAAAGCATAAGCAAAAATGGCATGTCTGCTACACCTACTTAGTTGCACGAGTGACTGACTTGCTTCAGCAGCATGAATTTGTTTTCATCTCTCTTAAGTAATTACTTGCCAATAAAGCTGTTCCTTCATTACTTTAGAAACCTTTCTGATGTCTTCTGAGCATTGCCTGTATCTCAGGCATATGGCCTTTTCTCCACAGATGCCCCCAGCTTCATCTATTATTGTTACTTTCGGAGACATCAGTTCTTAATCAAGAGAATACTGTGTAAGGCCGAGTGGGTTTGTACTTTTTCAGTCAATCCCAACAGCTGAATGCACAAACATAAATTAAACTATTAAGAATCTAAGGAGATTATGGTGACTGCAATTAACTTCCAACTTATTTATTAAAACGGGTGTTCCAAAAAAGGGTCATTTAAAAGGAACAGATTGCATGCAGTTAAAAAAAAAAAAAAAGTACTTTGTTGCTCGTATCCAAAGGGTGGCAAAAGAAGAGTTTGCTTTGATGTGATTCCAAAGAAACCACAGGAAAATTAGAGAGCATTTTGATTTATCTTGSGCTATGCTTTCACTTTGTGTAGAAAATGTCAAATAATCTGTTGTAATTGATATGAAGACACCCTTGGTTGTGTGTTTACTGTATGGAAGCAACCTTGATTGGGTGAAATATTCTTTGATATCATTAGCATATTCTATCTTATTTTAAAGCTTTTTGAAATGCATAATCTCATCCYAGTTCTTTCTCTTTTCTCACAAAGATTTCTGGTCTTAAATTTATGAAGAAAGAATTTTATATTTCCATTTTCTCTAATGATTTCAATTATCTGTTATGCATACAGGTAATTCTGCATTTACARTCCACGTTCCAGCATGAATGCAAATCCACAGCTTTATTGGGCAATTGACTAGTGAAATCTGTTTAAATACTGAATTATTTGATCTCACACTATTGAGTTCATAACATTTGTAGAGATGCTGAGCATAAGATACTGTACCTATCATAGTCCAGGAGTCAGATAATTAAAGCTTTGAGAAACCAGCAAAGGTTTCAAGGGGGCAAGGTGTAAATGCTTAACCATGCTAATGTCAGAGCCCTACATAAAATGAGCTAGAGTCAATGAAACCCAGACTGCCTAGCCAGTTTGAATGAAAGCCAAATGCATAGCCAGGTTCTCTGATGACAGGATTTGATGGACTTCCAATAAACTTAGTGAAAATATACTTATATATGGGAAGAGGCTAGCTGACCCAAACCAGCAAATTTAGAAGGAAAGAAAATTCAGAAGTATTTTATAAACGACACTGTAGCAGAAAAAGACCTAATGCTATTTATGGTTACAGATACATATGATTAGTTAGGAGGATTACAGACATGATCAATACTTAGCAATAAAACAGTGCTTTGACAGTGTCAATTCTGTACAGCTAAAACACTAYTGTTCTTTAGCTAGTGGGAGTAGCAACAAAGAGAGCAGTATAGGTTATCTATTATGAACCTAGTAAGAACAAAATGTTCTTACCTTGCTAGTATGTATTGGAAAATATAGACACAAAAAAAACCTCATAACCTTATCAAAGAGTTTGTAACATCCCTTTTTATGTTCAACCAAGCTGCCACACAACCACCTCTGCGTGCTTGATGATAGCAAGTGAAATCCTCACTGACCATCACAGCATAGGTACCTCAATGCACAAGACCTCTGCAACACATTCACTGAACATGTTTTTCCAGCACAAAAAAGTCATCTCCAACGTGAAAAGAGTTGGAGCACGTAGTTTCACAATAATTTCTCACCACTCGTCTCATGTATGAAATCACAGAGGAGCTGAGTGTCAGGACTCCTRTGTGCTGCTTTTTGTGTTCAGCTTGGATCGCTGCATGCTTCTCTGCAACTTTGGGGATAACCAGCGAAATCCCCATTGAGGACTACTCTGCAAATACAGTGTAAGTTCTGCTCTACTGTATTCTTCCTGTGCTGGTTGTGGTGCTGGGCTTGATGCTAGTAGTTGTGCTGCTTCTACTTAGTGCAGGAGAGAAATAAGTCTCATAAAGATTTTACCAAGGGCTGTAAAGCTCTGGTGGAAATGAACAGGGCACCAAGAAGTTAAAGCCAAGGTTTTCAATGGTATTCACTAGACTCTGAAGCTTAAGTTTTCTTAAGCTCAATATGTTATAAATCTGCTCTCAGACTAAGACCCCAGCACATCAGAAAATAATTAATGCCCAACAATGACTGTAAAATTCAAGCTACAGTTTGCCATATTTTGTTTGCTGGTAACTGAGGCATGATTTAACTATTTGTTGGCCTCTCCTTTTGCTTTAGCTTTCTTTTGGTTGGGTAGGTTTCACGACCCAGCCTGATCGGACCAGGGGGTCATAAAGGTTTCGAAATTCCTTTGGACTAAATTAAGGTGAAAGGACACCAAACGATCAGTTAAGTGTTTTTATCTAAGGAAGAAGCAAGCTGAACCAGGAAAGCGTTACAATAAAAACCCGAATTTAGAAAGCGTAGTGATAGGCAATGTGGGTTCTATTAAAACATTTAGAAGAAGAAAAGGAAAGAGAGGAAAAGAGAGAAAGAGAGAGAGAAAGAGAGAGGTAGAGAGATATCACCACCCTTGGATCCCGCAATGACGACGATGACGGGTGCAGCGATCCTCCGGCGGCGGGCGCGCGCCGGCTCCTTGGGCTGGTGTCCTCTTATAGTCATCCCCTACCCCTCGKCTGTGTCAGCCACACAGTTTCTAGAATTTTTTGCACAGACGCTGCTGTGGTGAGGAGTGGTCTCAAGGGGTCTCTTGGTGGTCTTCAGGTGGTCGCGAGCCCCTTCCTCAGATAAACTCTGTATGACCTTTTGTCACATATGGTGAGATGTCCTCAAATTGACCAGGGGAAATGGCCTCAAGTTGTGCCAGGGGAGGTTTAAATTGGATATTAGGAAAAATTTCTTCACCACAAGGGTTGTCAAGCATTGGAACAGGCTGTCCAGGGAAGTGGTTGAGTCACTATCCATGGAGGTATTTAAAAGAAGTGTAGATGTGGCGCTTCGGGACATGGTTTAGTGGGCATGGTGGTGTTGGGTAGATGGTTGGACTTGATGGTCTTAGAGGTCCTTTCCAACCTTAATAATGATTCCATGATTCTATGATTCTATGTCTGGCTTGGGCAGAACAGGGAGCTGCGCATCCTCCGGCACGCCCTGCCTGTCCTGTGTTATCCTCATTTGCACCTTATCACTGCTATGCAGAACCCAGTGTTTGAGGCATCAACTTCACATTAACTCTTTCAGTCTCTCACAGTAGGTTACAATCATTCTGCTGTTTCTGCATCCTCCCCTTGTAAAAGGGAGTATACATCATTCTGTGTCCTGAGTCCTACTACTATCCATAAACACATTGCTTTCCAACTCGATAACAATTCATATTTATTCCCATGCATTGACTTTCTCATATCATTTTACCAAGAACTACTGCTGTGACAGAATTCTCCAGGATGAACTCCTTCTCCCCATCCTATCAGTGCAGTATATCCACACTAAATCTTGCATGTTTTGCTGAAAAATCCCCTGATGTTTTGACCAAGGGATGTTTACCATAGAAATCAGTGTGTTGAATAGCTCTAACTTTGATTATTCACCAGGTAGCTGTGCAAAAACATGTTTTGACCTCAGTGGGCCAAAGAAAAAAATAATTATTTTATCAAATTAGAATATTTCTTCAAAGAGCTTGGTTGGCAAAGTTTCCTTTGGTATTACTGATTCCCACAATAAAACATCTTTGTGTCAAATCTTGTTCACATTTCCAAGAAATGCATTAGCCCTGATTGTAATAGCAGTACAGAAGGAAACCATATTAGTTTCTTAGATACCAGTCGTTGTCTTCCACAAGATAATTACTTTTTTGGCAAAGATGGCTTGTATATCTTCCTTTTAGCKCTAGGACTTTCTTCAGTTCAGATAGATTAAAGTAGTGGTATTTGATTTATCAAATCAACCCAATTCCTCCATGTAGCTGACTGGTCCTTTCTGGTTTTAATATTTGAAAATTCTGATTGAAATGATTTTCTAATTCTTTTCCAGATCACCATTAAATATATTAACCATTACTCTGCACATGCTGGCTACCCTCTCTGTCCTTAAATAAAAATAGACTTGGGTACATGCAATAATGTATTAATGCTTAGGTTTGTGCCCTGATCTTTTTAATATAACAGTACAGCCAGCCTGAGAGTGTCCTACAAAAATGGTCTCCCTGAAAGATTTCTCTTTAGCTATTCACATTTTAAGCTGCAGTTCTCTCTGGTCCCTCGAGCTGCCTGTTTCTGTTCTGATTTACACATTTCCTAATCCCCAACAGCACTTTATTCTCTGCTGCGGTAACTCAGCCACAAATACCATCTGCTAGTGTCTGAAAGACTGTCTCTTTGCTTCAGACAACTTCTCTTGATCCTGATATTCTTCAGCAGAATGTGCCCTTTCTCTCTTTCCTGCCCCACTGTATTTCTTTATGTAAACACCCCTGTACTACTTAAAATTTCTCAGGCTATGGGACAGACAGGTTTCAGTTCTCTCCCTTGGAAGGTACAGTCATACATTTTGTTCTGATTCTGAMCAATTTCCTTGAAACACCTTGTTCAACCCCATCCTAATGACTGCAAGAGGGCTATGAGTAGACTCACTGGTTCCAGGCTGCTGTTGCACTAGCCCATCTGCACACTCTATCTCATCCTTGATTTCTTTCCTCCTACCTGCAGCTACATCAAACAGCAATGATGAAAAAGACTAAACCTGCTGACATTTGGTTCCAAATTTAGTTTTTCCTCAGCTTCCAACTCCCCAAACACTTAGACGAATACCTCCAGGTTCCAAGCGCAAAACATGAAATAATACASAAAAAGCTTTAAATGATGAAAATCTTGGGAGAGGTTCACAAAGCTAATTAACTGTCATGTTAGTTTTCTATAATGACACATGTATGACAGTTATCAATCTGAACACTCTCTAAAGAACAAATAAAAACAATAGTTAACTGCCCCTTGAGGCTTTTGAGATTTTAAAGAGAAAATAAAATTGAAATATATGTGTTCTTTTCAGTTGCCATTTGAATTATCATACTGCCAGTAGTCTCACAGAAGTATCACCCAAACATGCATAATGGAAAGGCTATAAAGGGCTACCACCTGCTTAAAAGGATTTACAGTGTAAACAGAATGCAAGCAAAAATTTTGAGAGTTGACGCATCTTCCCTGAGGTCACGTTACCTTCCAGTGGCAAGAAGGGAACCCAGGTTTTGTGAAGCTTAATCCTACTCTGTTTCTCCCAAACAACAAAGCTGCCTTCTGGAGACCCGAGCATGGGGACTTCTTCCTCCATGGGTCATTACTCATATGTAGCTCGGAAGGTCAGACCAGACATCTGGACTTCTGACTGTAAAGAAATCAGTCTTGGGTCAAACTTCTCTTCTGTCAGTGGTGACAGAATGATATCCTACCAAAGTTTTCTGTCTTCGCATTTTTATAAGGGGAAAGAGACGGGGCATGAAAGAGGAGGAGAGAATTCTTTAAACTGTATCATTAATCTATCACGTATTTCATTACACATGGCTTCTTAAAAAACTAGAAATGCATACAATTGAATGACAGTACATCTTTACATAAGCTGTTAATGCACTCCTGTAATCCAGCTCTTTTCAAAGGCCAATGGTGCAACCATGAGCAACTGTAGAAATGGAGAAGCATCTGAAAAGGTGGGAGGAACAGTTGTCATGTCATGGAAAAACTTGACAAAATTTTTAAAGGTTAAAATTTAGTAACAAAAGGAGGCTTATTTAGAACATTGGACCTGTTCCATCACATTTACAATGCTCTTTAAAAATCTTATTTTAGTTAATGACCTAAAAAATAGGCAAGAGACCTAGGGTTTGTTCAGCTTCCTGCTCTTCCCTGCAACAGACACACTGATATGAATTTTTGGTTTTTGCTAATCAATGTCTACGCCTCTGTTTTCCTGGTATGTGTATAACTTCTGTAGAATACTATATTTTACAAGCTGTATATTGCACCAGCACAACACTGCCTTTTTCTAAACAGTGGATTCTGATAGAAGCTCTTGTCCCCAAGTGCTTCACCCAGCAGAATGAGACAGACGGCAGCATGAAACAAAACAATGTGTAAACACAATGTACCCAGAATTAATTATTTAGTCAAAAGGTAAATAATAGAGAAAAATTAAGAGGGATAGGCAAGGAGGGAAAAGCATATGGTTTTGGATGACATTTTAATAGAGATGAGGAAASTGACATAAGAAGCTGTTCTATTATTATTATTTTGGCATTTGTCTTAGAAAAAGGCCTGGGGAACTAACCAGGCCTGAAGTTGCACTTTATTAATGCTACAGGAAGAAAATAATCAAAGAAGACATGCCACGTTATTTAACTCCTTGCAAGAGAATCTGACTACAGAAGAGACTTTTGATCCAGGAGGGTGCACAAAACTTACCTACCACCAGAACAAAGTATCTTGTGAGAGCAAAACCAAGTAAAGAAACATAGGACCCTTGTTAAAGTAAATTAAAGAAATAGTAATTATAAACAAAAATATGTACTGTTTCACAAGGCGTGGCCAGATTAAGGGCACTGAAGGTGTTATTAGTTGAAAATCCAGAGGAACAGAGACCCGACATTGAGCAAAAATGGTGCTGCAAATTACAAGGCAAAAAGTTTGGAGGGGAAATGCAGGGACAAAGCAACTTGCTAAAGGCAAAACTAAGAAAATATAGTAGGTTTGGGATTTATATTACAAAGTTGTGATTATATCTGAGTTAGCCTCTGTCTCGTGTTCTTGTAGAACTCCAYGGTCAATGAAGAGACTTTTAAATATCTGCTTCAGAGAGATAAGGTTAATTTTACCACAGAATTGCCCATTTCTCTCTGCGGRCTATAAAGATGTGGTAACTCAGATGTATAAATCTGTATCTAATTAGCTAAGTCCCATTAGATATCTCCTGAATCTTGGGTTGATGTTATGCCAGATGGCCAAATAGCCTTTCAAAAGTATCTGGAGCAAAATCAAAACCACTCTAGCACTAAAATTTTCCTGCAAGACCACGAGGAAGAGGAAAAGTCTTGTACTTAAATCCTTTACAGCCAACATGATGCATATCTGTGTACTTTTCTTTTGGAAGAGATAAGTATTAGGGATGGTGAATAGAAGGATCCTTGACTTCTAGATGTAAAAGCAAWAACAGACTCATCATTTGGTCATAAAAAAAATTAATTCCCACTGAGCAGGGACATGTGAAACAAATAGAGAGGAAAAAGAAATGATCAATAATACTTTGAGCTGTAGTTCCCTCCTGGGAAAGATACTAAGAAATAGTAGGGGAAAGCAAGAGGTAGATCAGCAACACGGTCCTGCTCCTAGAACTGCAGAAAGCAGTTCAACAACTGGAGCTTTGGTTATTCAGTATATGCCTTTAGGGAAGGCATGTTCTGTATAACTGTATCTGTTTTCTCATCTAAGTGCAAAAGAAATAAAATATTCAGAAGGAGTATGTTCATAAAAAAMCACAGTTATACTGTTGAACAGACAGTTGCCTTTCAGACGAGTATTGGTCCTTACTGCACAGCAAAAGGATTTCTTGCTGAGCAGGTCCTAAGAATCAGAAAAAAACTAATCTTAGCATTCTGTGAAATGACTTTAGTACAACACAGATCTTCAAACCCTAAGTTCACTTTTAAATGCATTTCTACAACGTGTCTGTGGCATGAGTTGATTTAAGTGAGGGAACAAATTTGTGGGAGAGTGGAATAGCTGAGAGGGAACAATATATTAAAGTTTTGATTGATGTGTGGCAGGCTGCCTATTAATTTGGTATGTATGTACACGATAGCTGAACGCACTTTGATTGCTTTGAGATAAATGAACAAATGATGCCAATGTGTATCAGTACTTATTTGCAATACTYATGTTCTTCGCAGAGTGTTCTGCAAGGCTGACAGGCTGAAATTCATTCATAAGTGTGCATATTGAGAAGAATAGAATAGGAACATAACACAGACAAAAAATAATACCATCTGTTACACCCATCTTGGAAGGTAACAAACAGAAGAAAAACTGGATGCATAATGATTCAGTGACAACATGGGTAGTAAATATAGAGGCTACTGTTGCAGACATCTGAGCTAGAGCCCTAGGTACCTTTCATTCTCAGTGGAAAAATATAATTTACTCATATGCACTGTGCCTGAGATGTCCTCATTATCTAATAGAAGAAAAATAGTAGGCAAGTACCCATAGTTAGTGACATGAGTGTCATCCCTGTATACGTATTCTGTTAGGAGCACGAGCAAGGTTGGTCGCAAAACTCCTGAGTKGACAGGACAGAGCAACCACCTAATTTTAGTGGTTATTAACGTTATTTTCAAAGAGCAAAAGGACCCTTCCTCCTGAGCAGAAACCTGTCCTAAACTGTCGAACTGTGACCGTAGGCGTAATTATTACATTTATACAGATGTGCACTGTTGTCGCCCCGTTTCCTTTCGTACCACTGAGTGCAGATAAACACCTTACAGCAGTGCTACTGTCAGAGAGCACAGCATGTAGCAAGATGTCCTACTCAGCAAGCTTGGTGACATGGACCCATTTTAGAAACAAAAAATATCGTCTTTTGGAAATGTGTGAGCACAACCCCGCACTGCATGTTTTGAACAGAACCTTCAGTAATTACTTTGCTCGGTGTGATTGCTCCCAACAACGTGAGCGTAGAGCAGCCATCAGGWTAGGTCTGTAGAGTTGTGGGGTTCACACTCTGAACAGCCAAATTATGATAACCACTTGTACCTGCCAAAGCAGCCTGGGATGCTCCTAATCAATGGAGTTTGTAGCACTCCTGTGCAGTAACATCCCTCACAGTGTGCTATCGTGATTTGAGTGAAAATGGTGAGAGACAGAGAAGACAAAAAGAAACTTTAAATTCAGTATGTGTTTCAAAGTCATGTCTGTGAGAGTTCTCAAATGAAACAAAACCCAACAAAACCATGGTAATTTCAACAAAGTGTAACAATTGTGGTAACAACTATAATTTGAAATAACAATTTTTACTCCCATTAGATCAGAAAAAAAAAAAAAGCCTAAAAACTTTGAAACAGGATGTCCCTAACTATTTTTGACTATTCCAGAAATAGACCKATGTTGATATATTTCTTCCTAGTTTTAATCAGACTCTTCCACGCTCTTACACCAGCACTGTGTGCATAAATATTACTTTCTCCATGAAATCATTTTCCTTGCAASAGACAGAAGGAAGTTGTCATCATCAGTAGCCCAGAAAAAAAGAGAAAGGTTTAATCAGAAAAAAACTCACAAATCTTGAAGCCATTTAACCAGATGAAAGTGAAGTCAGTTTTTGCARTATTGGATCTTTAACACCAGATGGTACTCTCTGAAGGTATAAATTGCAGTACCACATGACTTAGGTGGATGTTCAAAGTAATCAAGATGTATTTGTTTTTATAAAACCTATAATGAAATGATTGCCTAAGGTTCAGTTTCTTTTCTTAGAATAAGAGAGTATTTGGAAGAAAGACAACAGATCTTTTTTAATGTTTTGACAGCGTTCAGGTTTATTAATGTCTCATTAAGAAACATACTTTGAAAATGCTTTTCAGCATTTGAGCATTCAGAGGTGAATAAAGAAATTTGGTATGTGTTTTTAACCTCTGTGTTTAGTTGTCTATGCATAATTGTGAACTGGTGGATGTTACCTGATGGTTCTTCAGCATTAATGTGATTCGTCAGAACTTCTAGTGAAACAAATGGGAACTTAATAGTAAAGGTGTAAGGCCAAAATTATATTTGGTCTGCCATTACTTTTCTTTAAGTTACTTTACCAAACATGGCTTTGCTGAGTTTATACAGTCTGAGATTCAGCACTTAATGCTGCACTTAAATTCTGAAATTCATCTACCACAAAAGGAAAGAATGAGTTTCCAAATCGTGATAGTGTAATTAAAAAAATACGTTTATATGTAGTAGCATTTAGTTTTATGGGACTGCTACTCCAATTGCAATTAAGGACTGCTCATGAGTAAATAACTGAAAATGATTAGTTGAAATAAGCTATATTACTCCTTGTATTGTGTTAGGAGGCTAAGGGGAGGAAAAAAGATAAAACAAACAAAGCTGAAAACATCTGAGAGGATCTAGTAAACAAGGAAATCACTGAGAGAGTTATTAAGTGCTGGGTTGAAACTTTGATGAATTGCACATATAGTTTTCATTTTCTGAATTGAAAAGGAAATATGATAGCCATTCTATGAAAATAAAACAACAAAAATATGTGGAGTAAGATTTAGAGAAATTTTATGCAAGGTCCCTTACATTTTTTTTCCCCCTTCTTTTTATTATGCCAAATCAGTAGCATAAGGCATTCAGCAAGACTTTTTTCAGTGTCTTAACTGGTTTTGTTTTGTACCCTGAATTGTAATATAGAATCGTAGAATCATAGAATGATTTCGGTTGGAAGGGACCTTTAAAGGCCATCTAGTCCAACCCMCCTGCTGTGGGCAGGGACATCTTCAACTAGATCAGGTTGCTCAGAGCCCCGTCCAACCTGACCTTGAGTGTTCCCAGGGATGGGACATCTACCACCTTTCTGGGCAACCTGTGCCAGTGTTTCACCACCCTCATTGTAAAAAATYTCTTCCTTATAGCTAGTCTGAATCTCCCCTCTTTTAGTTTAAAACCATTCCCCCTTGTTCTGTCACAACAGGCCCTGCTAAAAAGCTTGTCCCCATCTTTCTTATAAGTCCCCTCTAAGTACTGAAAGGCTGCAATAAGGTCTCCCCAGAGCCTTCTCTTCTCCAGGCTGAACAACCCCAACTCTCTCAGCCTTTCCTCATAGGAGAGGCGTTCCATCCCCCTGATAATTTTTATTGCTGAAGAACATACAGCATTTGTTAGCTTTGTTGCTGACAGTTGTAGTGCATCCATTAAGRAGTTTGCTCATTTAACACACCTTCAAGCAAGGTCTTCATTTACATCATATGATTAAGTTCTCAACATTTCTTTTTTCAGACAAAGGTCATGTTCTTCATCCTCTTTACATATAACTGTCTATATATTTTCAGGCTGAAAGTTATAAATCTATACAAGAAGTTGCTTAGGAGTACATTTCTGAGGCAAAAGAGTATTAGAAATAGATCAGGGTTAAGGTGCAAGTCAATGTACCCATCCTTTTTGGAATGATCAGTCACTCTGCATCTCCCCATAGCACATTAATGGCATGATACTGCTAGAAAATGTGAGCTGCATAGAACAGTAACCATTTTTTCTTGTCTTTGGTTATGTCATGGTTTCGGCTGGGATAGAGTTAATTTCCTTCCTAGTAGCTGGTATAGCGCTGTGTTTTAGATTTAGTATGAGAATAATGGTGATAACACACCCATGTTTTAGTTGTTGCTAAGTAGCATTTAACTAGTCAAGGACTTTTCAGCTTCCCAGGCTCTGCCAGGTGCACAAGAAGCTGCGAGGGAGCATAGCCAGGACAGCTGACCCAACTGGCCAATGGGGTATTCCATACCATATGTTGTCATGCTCAGTATATAAATTAGGAGGCGTGGTCTGGGAAGTAATGATCACTGCCTGGGGACAGGCTGGGCATCAGTCGGTGGGTGGTGAGCACCTGCATTGTGCATCACTCATTTTGTATATTCTGCCATTAATAGTAGTAGTAGTMGTAGTAGTATTTTCCCTTCCTTTTCTGTTCTATTAAACTGTCTTTATCTGAGTCCACGAATTTTACTTTTTTTTCCAATTCTCTCCCCCATCCCACTGTGTGTGGGGGAGTCAGCGAGCGTCTATGTGATGTTTGGCTGCCTGCCAGGTTAAACCACAACTGTTGATTATCTTGATCAAAGTTGAACCCCTGGGCATGTGTGAATAACCTGTCACTACCTGTAGAGTGTCTTTTGTCTAACATATTAATGGTAATATGAACAACAGGTTCATATTACCATTATCTGCATTTGCCAGTTGATACATCTCTGACTAAAATGTGGAAATGTGGAAATGGAAGAGAAAGAAGGGGACTTGTAACAGCAATTCCTAAGTGAWGTATTCATTTATCTTGAAAAAATGTCTCTTCTACTCCAAAATGAGAGTTCATAGTGTAAACTATAACCCTGCCAAATGTTAAGTGACTGAAAAGAAAACTTCAAATTTCCTCCTGCCTTTCTCTTGGTAATACATATTAAGCATTTGGTTTATGTTGCTATCAGTTACCTAAAGGAAGCTCTTCGGAGTTGTAAGAATATTTGAGCATGTGCATTTTAGTAGTTTAGTAATTAAGCTGGCATTATAATGCATGTCAACAATCACAGCAGGCTTCAATGGAGAGCCTTATTACGATAGATATTGAAAGAACACTAGGGTGGCCATCACAGATTAGCAGTACTGGCATTAGCAAATGGACATTGTGGGCTCAGGTAGGAAAACTTAGTTTATTAATTAGAGTAATAATAATGCTGTTAGCTCCCCGTGGTAGCTAATTATAGGTGCCAGATAATGTTGATGCATTTAAAGATCTGTTGCTGTTTCCTATTAGAGTCCTAGAATATAGAGCTGCACTGTACAAAAAATGAGAAAGCAGGTCCTGAAAACAGATCTGCRTAACCCTGAAGCAGAATTTAACAAAAATATTCTAAACAATAGTATAAGTAAGTTCTTCATAAATTAGCATAACTGTTCCCAAGAGGGCTGCAAATCTCTAAAACTAAGTATTACCGGAACACAAACTCGCCACAAATCCTTGACGTAGAGAAAATAGGACAGGGAYTGGTTAATAGTCAAGGGAAAACATTTTGCCTCAGTTTGCTGTGTTAATCACAGAATCACAGAATAGTTTAGGGTGGAGGGCACCTCTGGAGATCATCCAGTCCAAATCCATGCTCAAAGCACGCTCAGCTAGAGCGGGTTGCCCAGGCCCATGTGCAGTCAGGCTTTGYTTGTCTCCAAGGATGGAGACCCCACAACCTTGCAGGGAAATCTGTTCCAATGGTCAACCACCCTTACAATAAATAAAAAGTTTCCTCATATGTTTAAACAGTTTCTTGCATTTCAATTGTGCCCATGCACAAAAGATGAAAAGTGGGTTCTTCTCTTCAGGCTTATTCTTAAACCAACAGCTTTCTGGGGCTCAAACTCTTGCAATAAAGTTTTACCAATTCCCTCTGCAGCCTTAGGAAGAACCTTTTACTTTTTATCCCATCTGAAGCCTAGTCCTGTCAGGAACTCCTGATCTCTGTTTGTACTATCACCTTCCTCYTTACTATATTTTCCCAAACTCTACCTTCCTGAGATCCTCCCCCACCTGGGCATCTTCTATTGCCTTTATGAAGAGGAGGAAGGTTCCTCCTTTCAGTCCTTCCATCTGGCCCGGAATGAAGYAGCTGAGAGAAAGAAGACAGTTCTTTGCTGCACAGTCGCAGTCTAATGGCAAGACCGCCTTCTTAAGACAACATGTTACGCTGCTTGCAGCAAAGAGCAAATGAACACAAACCTTTCAGGATGCTATAGGAGGAAGAAGTAATGCCTTTGACAYGTCTGACTTAGCATGCTGAATACTTGGCGTGTATACTTGGATAATTTGTGATGTTGAAGTGTAACACTTAGCATCTAATCAGCTCCAGGACTCTTGAGTACATACTTTAAAACTTCTCGAATTTTGCTGTGAAAAAAGTGAATTGTCATTATTTCTAAGAGTGTTTTTGTTTAAATGGAGTTGTATTAAGCCATTCCTCTGTTGATAGTTTACAGGAAACAAATGAAAGTGGATTGAGTTTTAGATTATTGAAAAGAAAAACAAATTTCTAAGAAAAGATAGCATATGAATTTATGAGCAAATTAAAAAGATAACTTATGCATGTATGAGCACCAAGATCCCTTGGCACAATAAACAATAGTGTTCCAAATAAGCTCTTATTGTCTGCTTCGTCAATCATGTGCATGGTGAAGAGTTCCTAAGTACTCATTGACTTGATAGCAGCTTCAAAAGAGTCTATTTGGTCAACAATTCATGTTCCTGTAGATTTGCATAATAAAACATAAAAGCTTCCTAGGAAACACTAGAATCTGTTAGGTCAACCACCATATAATTCTACCACATGGGATTCATTTCACTTTAAACTTTGCTGAATTCTTTTTTGAATGTGTGTGAATAGGTTTATGTATTAATTTATTTTGAATTTTTCCTGAACCAATTTATGAGAGAAAGGAGATAAGATGTTAAAGCTCCACRAAACATGAAATTACTTCCCTTTGTAATCATAACAATTCTCATAAAGCATTAGTTGTTTTCAGGTGTGCAAGTACTAGGAGTGATGTTCATGTGGCAGAGAACAGCAAGAAAAAGCACTTTAAAAAACGACTGAAAAGGATTATGTTACTTGCAGGTGAATAGGAATAAAAAATGAACTGCATTCAAACCTTCTCTGTGTAACAGCATGTTAAGTGCAAATAACAGGAGAAAGTAAAAGATAATTTGAGCTCTTTAGAGTGGGCAGGGGAAAATGGCTGAAGAAACACAAATGCACAAAGCTATTTGGTAACTAGGGGTAGGATGGAGAAATTCTGAGGAGAACAACCGAACACTACAGCAGAAAGAAGTTATATCGTGTTTGGTGACCACATGTGAAAATGAATAAATCTTATCAACTGCAGAAGCCTTTACACTAGTTAGAGTAGTGAGACGAGTCATAGAATCATAGCATCATAGAATGATTTGGGTTGGAAGGGACCTTTAAAGATCATCTAGTCTAACCACCCTCCCACAGACAGGGTCATCTTTCACTAGATCAGGTTGCTCAAAGCCCCATCGAAGCTGACCTTGAAAACTTCCAATGATGGGACATCCACAACTTCTCTGGGCAACCTGTTCCAGTGTCTTACCAACCCCATCATAAGAAATGTCTTTAAGTTCAATCTAAACCTACCCTCTTCCAGTTTAAAACTGGTGCCCCTTGTCCTGTCACTACAGGCCTCGGTAAAAAAGTTTCTTTCCATCTTTCTTATAAACCCCCTTTATATGTTGAAAGGCCACAATAAGGTCTCCCCGCAACGTTCTCTTCTCCAGGCTGAACAACCCCAACTCTCTCAACCTTTCTTCATAGCAGAGGTGTTCCAGGCCTCTGATCATTTTCATGGCCTCCTTCTGGACCCGCTCTGACAGGTCCATGTCTTTCTTGTGTTGGGGACCTCAGAACCAGGTGCAGTACTCCAGGTGGAGTCTCAYGACAGCAGAGTAGAATGGTGGAGACACCTCCCTTGACCTGCTGGCCACACTTCTTTTGATGCAGCCCAGGATACAATTGGCTTTCTGGGCTGCAAGAGCACATTGCCAGCTCATGTTCAATTTTTCATCCACCAGTATATCCAAGTCCTTCTCCACAGGGCTTTTCTTGATCCATTCATCCCCCAGTCTGTAYTGATACTGGGGATTCCCCTAACCCAGGTGCAGGACCTTGTACTTGGCATTGTTGAACTTCATGACCTTCGCATGGGCCCACTACTCAAGCCTGTCAAGATAGTCTCCCTCCTATCCAGTACCAACTTTTATAAGTGCCTCTGGGAGGATCTAACGTTGGCCAGAAGCTGTCCCTTTGTCAGGCTGCGTGCTGAGCATAGGGCACAACTTCATATGCAAGGCMTGGTTGTGTCCTGATATGACTGACACCCCTCTATGAAGGAGAGTGAATCTCTAGTGATTTACAGTTTGAGTTGTATTGTTAAATTAATCCAACTGAAAGTTAGTCATTAGTTATGTATAAAGATATGCTCATTAAATAAGCTGAGAAAGGRAAAATTAGAAATTTGTGAGGCTTGACCAAATACTTAACTCCTGAAAAAATTTACTGGATTCCAATTTGAACAAGAATTAAAATGCTATTAAGGCTCTCCAGAGGCTACTAAATCCCTCCTGGTGTATCCAACATTGTTTTCCTCAGTAATCCTTAAATAGAAAAGGCTCACCTGAAGCATCTCCCAGGCATGCTATGCATGGAAGAGCTRCCTTTATGAAGTGCACAAGAGAATTGGGTAGGAAACAGTGGGGAATTGAAAGTGCTCCTTGCCAGCAAAACATAAGCTCTGTACTTGCCAGGAAGGTCTAGAGAAAATAATTAAGAAGAAAACAAACAAACATAATTTATTAAAGAAATAATCTTACTAAAGTATTGAAGTTGGAAATAAAACTATTTTCCAAACAATATTTTTCTTTGAAAACTGTCAGTCAGCTGTATCATCTACAAATTTGGACATGCATATCTGTAATCCTAGGAAGCAAGGCTTTGTTGCAACAGCCACTCGGCTTCTCTTTATTCTGTCACATGATTAGCAAGACACAGAGGTTCAGATCTATGTTTTATATAATTTCTGGTGACATAGCTAGGGCTTAAGTGCCTACGTGGGGACATACTATGTGTTATTAATGGAGTCAAAGTCAACAAACTCTTGTCACAGAGAGCAGAGAAAATGATTATGGAATCAACTGTKAACATCTATATGAATGGAATAAAATGTGTATCGAAATAAGAGAAGAGGTGGTGGGACACCTGGCATGCCTTACAGGGCACCTAGAAGTAAGAATGTTAAAGTGACAAAAAGAGTTGTAATGAAGGTTAAGGTGACAGAGAAAAGAGGAAACATTGATGGCAGGGAGAATGGAAAAAAATATATGCATTATTTTTTATTAATGAAATACAATAGGGTGKGGGAGAGCACTGTTGGTTTAACTAGTTCGAACTAGAAAAAGAAAGCCTTAAGATCATAGACYAGAGAGAACAATTCAGTGTTGCGTGGGGAATACAGTACACGTTCTTTTTTTTTTGTCTTTTCTTTCAGTCCTGTGATCCTAGATCATTCAGAGCTTTGTAAGTTTAGCCTTTTTTATGAACTGTTGAATATACTGGAAATCCAAGGATCATCACAAATTGCTTTAGGCAATTTCAACCTGAGGTTAAAACCGGCAGTTCTGAGGCACTCAGGTGTGRGACAGTAGAAACCACTGTGCAGGAAGGGCATTACCCCAGAGACCCGGCCTCAATGCTGTGTGGATAAATAATTCTGGTTTTCTGGACATGTGTAGTAGCAGCCATTTCAACATGCCTGTGGCTTTATGGACAAAGAGTTAGGGGTTGACCGTGTAAAAATCTCAGATATAAGGATAACTTTCACACAGGCAGCTGAAGGTAGGAGCAGAGGGGGGTTTTGTGTAGATAGTTRGACGTTGGTTTTCAGACGTGTTACTTGTGGGAGGTATGAGGCTCCAAGCAAAACTACTTGAAAAATTCCAGGTTTGGGAATGAGCTTTAATTGACACCTTAAAAAGAACCCGAGTTCACTTTTTAAGAAAAAAATGCAAAATACCCCACCTTGGTTGCATASCCAATGAGGTAGCAATTCTTTGTACTGCTGAGAGAAAAACACATCCCTTTCAAGTCCAGAGTTAGCAAAGGTATCTTGAATTTTGTCCAATAACCTAAAGACTGATACCCAATTATTAAGGTAAATGAAACCGTCTTGCATTTGCTCAGTGATGAGAATATTTTTTGCATTTTCAGATCTATAGTTTTCCTCCTCTTTAAGGCTAACAAAAAGTAAGTGGCAGAGAAGGACAAAATAGCAGCAGACGTGAGATTTGCATGGAAAATACTGCAATGGAAGGAAAGCAGAGCTGACTTGTTTGATGCAGCTGCTGAGTTATTCAAGGACATCGCCCTCTGGCTGCACTGTCATCAGCTACCTTTGAAAGATCCCCAGGGTGAATGACAGAGTGGGTCAAGAATGACCCAGCTCAATTTCCTTTTTATTGTTTTTCATTGTAATCTGATTATCCGGTGCTACCATGTGTCAAAGTGACATTGTTTGACAACTGCATCAAATTCACAGGAGCACAGGAGTGTGTRAGGAAAAATATGTGCTTCATTCAAKCCTTTCAACCTGCCTTGGGGATTGCACGGACTTTTTTTTTGTTTTTAATCTTCCTCTTTCTCTACCAGTGCAAATAACTAACAGCTTGAATAGCTCTAATTAAATACCACACTGTGGAACGCATGTTTTGTCAAGTAACTGGGTAACTGGTACAGTCATAACCTGAAATCAGGAATTCACAGGGCTATGATGACTGMAAAAATCTAGCCTTAATTTTTATGTTTAACTATTTGATTGCCAGTGGACGTGGAATCTACTGGAAGAGTGGGAATATGGATTACCTACTAATTAAAGACAGCTTTGAAATGAGTGATTATGTCCTAGCAAGACCATGCAATTTTCGCCGTATTTTTATGACTGCGGAATAACTTATGAAATGTCTTTAAGTGGCAGGAGTTCATTTAAGGTCCTTTGTAATGATCAGATTCCTAYTTTCCTCCAGTGCAGGACAGAGAACTCACAGAGCAGAGGGAATGGGTTTAAGGAAGAGGTGCTATTTTAAGAGAACAGTCAGAAGCTGCTGCAGGCACAGGCCCAGAAATCCAATACAGAACATAAATTATTTACCKGCACATAATCAGGGTCATGCTGGAAGAGGCACCCAACAAACAGCAAGGTGCTATGAGAGGTACTGTCAACATTTCCGTTAATGGACTGTCTCTCAATTTGTGCCCCAGCATGTGTGTTGGCTATTGTACTGCTGGAGGTGATGTCTTTCAGATGAGATGGAAAATGAGGTTCTGACTACATGTGGTCACTAATGATCCCACGCCAGCCTCCGTAAGAGCAGGAGATAACCCAGGTGTCCTGGAAGAGCTTCGGTTTAGATAATTACATTTTGCTGATCTATATTTCACCTGTGGTTTCAATTAGATATGATATTCTTAACTTGCTGCACTAACCTGTTGTGTAGGTTCACTGTTTATGGAGAAGGCATTGTCATTGCAGAGACATAAGTCTTAATGTTTGGGATAAAAGTTCTTAACATGAGAACAATCTCATTTTTACTGTTAGAAGGACATGTTCATTGACATTTTGAAGAATGGTTTGGGAAGGACAGTGGGCCACCAATGCAAAATGAAAAGGGGATAATTCCAGTAAATTACGATTGACTTATTTTCCAACAAGCTAATAAAATAAGATATGACATGAATTAAAAAACGCTGTCAGACCATGAAAAACAAAATGTGTGCCAGTGAGGAAAAAAGAGCTTAAGCAGGCTCCTAAGCCTCCAGGTGTAATTCTGGTTTGTATTTCTAACTTAAATTGTCTGAACCATGGCAAAAAATAAGTGAATAAAAATAATAAATCGGGTATTTGCCTTCCTTGCAAACACGATAGAATCTTAAATGCAATTTAGCCCAGCCCTAAAAGTGGCCAGAAAGGTTGAATCATGGCAAATTTTATTGAAGTCTGATCAGCATATGTGAACAGTGTGGTGGCATTTGCTTGAAGTTCATGCTGAGAGGTGAGATCTGTGCTCATGTGTGCAACTCCTTAGCTCTCTCGTAAATTGGTGTCTTTAGTTTGGGAAAACAGATAATAATAGGTCTGCCAAAAAAACCCCTAAGGTACCTAAGAGACAAAAAGAAATTTAGATGCCACAGTACTGCCAAGGGAGACCAAAAGGCATCAGCAGTAAATTAGATTGAGCAGTAGCTTGTAGTGTGACACTASAGAAAACATGATTGAAAGCTGTTTATACAGAGGTGTCATGTCCTTGATCAGGTTTCCTTAGTTTTCTCTGGGTAGTACTTTGCATCTGAAATGCTGTGTATAGACTGTTCCTGTCAATAACCAGTGGGGGAACCAAACAACAACAAAAAACTTTAATCAAGTTAGCAGCTGTTCATGGAAGGGGCTGGAAACAGTTCATGATTAAGGGGCTGAAATGACTGAATAATGAGGAATAATTAAAAGGCTAATTTATGACTAAATATTTAATTTTCATGGTGGAGGATGGGAGTTTCATCATTAACTGTGAAGGAAGATGTATCATCCCTCAGGAGAAGGACATTTACCATTATTTTTACCATCACCTTTCCAGATAATATTTTGACATTTATGAACTATAGGCAAAAAAAAAGATTTTTATATGAGGGCTGTAGTTAGAAGAAAAGAGAGAGGACCTTTGTTCAAAAGAAAGTCTTCCCAGTGATATCTCCTAAGGAAAGCAGTGGAAACCCAGGTGGTCAAAATGTGCGTAAACTGCAGCTGTCAGGGCRCTGAGAAATGGGTAACAAAAGTGAAACCTGCAGTGATTAGGTGGTCAAACATGACTGGATCTCCTTCATGATTATTTTGAGTTTATGTGATTAATTCAGTATCAAAGCTGATTGTTGCCCCAGAGACAAGACAATATCATTGTCAGCTTTATGTTCTCTAAAGCAGCTAGAGTAAGTTTGGGAATTACCATGACTCTTCTATTAGTGTATCAGTGAAAATGTTTCTTCCAGATTTAGTAATTGACAGTAATTTCAGCAAGGTGATTTTACTTAAAACTGTACTTTCGCATTCCTAGAAAAATCTAGAGATATTTATTTTTATTTACTTTTATTTGCATAAGACTCATCCTACCCGACCCTAGATTTTTACGGTATAGCCACTCCATCTGAACCAGTAACCTGGGATGTCTTTATGGTCAGTGAAGAAAGGGCAAATCCAGAGAATGATTTATCAGATGCAATGCAGATTTTTTTCTTAAAATAAGAAGAATAAAATGCTAGATTTATTAATCCTCTGTACTGATCATATATTCCCATTAACTAGCTCACATGTATGTGAGATGAAATGAGTCCCACCCTTCAGACTCCAAAATATTAATTCATACGAYTAAGGCTATGACATCTCCTTCCTTGAAGATATCCTTAATTAGTGTGGACAGGGTCCTGAGCAACCCTAAATGGACTTACTTCGGTCATGAATTTGAATGACATGACCTCTGGGGATCTCTCCCAGCCCACGTGGTTCTGTGAAATAAATCACACTAACTGGAARCAAAGGTCCTGAGAACAGGTTTGGCATGTTAGCACATCAATAACTTCATAATTCAGCTAAACTAATGCAAAGGACATATTTGACTGTTTCTTTTGTTGTTACTTCCTCTAGTTTCATCAAAAGAAAACATGAGACTGACCTTGTTTATATATTAGGCACATGCTGTTTATTTCCTCTGAGAGATAAAATTCAACCTTCTCTGCTTTCATGCAARATTTCATGCTCTCTTTCTTGCATACCAAATTTATTTTCTCATAAAACAATGCTTAACACCCTTATTATTCACATGTTCCAAGTTGAGCACCATCTAAGAGACTTTGTTGAACCACATCCTTGGTTTGGTAAACAGCTGAGCCTATTATTAAGTTGATTTGTTGACAAAATTAGAAAAGGATAATTAGTTAGTCAGCAGGAGAAAAATAGGCTTCAAATTTCACCAAGAGCAAAAGGTGTATTTCAAAGAAATAAATCCAAGTTCCTATTCAAAACATTGTTTAACAACTATGCTCTGTTCAACAGACCCTGAACTAATCTCTAGTGGTTCATAGAGTTTATCTATTTAAATGCACAATAAATCATACATTGCTGAAAAGCAGGCATTTAGTTCTGGAAAAGACAGTAAACAAATCACATGAGCGATTTTCAGTTTTATTAAGAAGGGAAACCAATTGGGCTACATTTTTGCAACCAACTGGGCTACATTTTGATGATATTAATTTTGTCTCCACAACCATTCCTTTCACTTTCATCTAGCACATATTTTACTACTGAAATTTGCTTCTATGCAAAAAAAGCGAACTTTGACCTCTGTTATAACAGTACCTGTAACTTTCAGCTGGAGATCAGTGCCTCATTAAACTAAGTAGTGTCCACCTCATGTGACAAAAAGACCATCACAATCTCCAAGATTTTTCACCGAAACAAATCTGAAGGCTTAGAAACCATAAAATTTCATTTCTGATATGCATAAGGATTTTCTGAGTGAAAATTTTTGCATGACTGTTGTGGCTTAACCCCAGCCAGAAACTAAGACCCACCCAGCCRCTCACTCACTCTCTCCCGCTGGGATGGGGGAAGGAATCGGAAGGGTAAAAGTGAGAAAACTCGTGGGTTGAGATAAAGACAGTTTAATAGGGAAAGCAAAAGCCGCGCACGCAAGCAAAGCAAAACAAGGAATTCATTCACTGCTTCCCATGGGCAGGCAGGTGTTCAGYCATCCCCAGGAMAGCAGGGCTCCATCAYGCSTAACGGTKACTTGGGAAGACAAATGYCATCACTCTGAACGTCCCCCCCTTCGTCCTTCTTCCCYCAGCTTTATGTGCTGAGCATGAYGYCATATGGTRTGGAATATCCCTTTGGTCAGYTGGGGTCAGCTGTCCCRGCYGTGTCCCCTCCCAACTCCTTGTGCACCCCCAGCCCACTGGCTGGTGGGGTGGGGTGAGGAGCAGCAAAGGCCTTGGCTCTGTGTAAGCACTGCTCAGCAGTAACGGAAACATCCCYGTGTTATCAACACTGTTTYCAGCACAAATCCAAAACATAGCCCCATATTAGCTACTGTGAAGAAAATTAACTCTGTCTCAGCCAAAACCAGAACTATGATAAAAGATTACAAGCCTATTGCAGATAAAGTAGCTAAGGACATGTGAGTTTTATAATCTATGCGTTTAGCAAATAAACCTAACTGCTGCGGCTGTCAATTATTTCTTTCATTATTATGCAAAAATGTAGGCTTTTCTTTTGACCAAGCATTTATGCTTATTTTATTTTTCAAGTTGTGTGTGAACTAATGGTATGCTAATCAGGATAATGATTTCAAAAAGACACTTTAGTAATCCTTTAAATTCTTATTCATATTAATTGAGCTAAGAGGAAGCACATTATTATTTGTCATTAGAATTAGAAGGCATACTTACTGCTGTCCCTCCTCTAATGCAAATTATTAAGGACTCTGTGATATAATAAGCCCAACATCAAAGTTGTGACAATTAAAGTTAGTAATTCTTTCTCTCTTTTTTTTTTTTTTAAGTAAACCCAACGTTTTCCTTTTCAAGTGAATGGAACATATCACTGATAGGAATATGTAAATGTCTCTTGCTATTTGATTCAAATAARTGATAATATCAAAAAGATAATACAGCTCCAAGATGGTTTGTCTTCTAGTTCATGTAGACTTCTGTTTTTTTCCTCAACAAAAATTGCTAATCATGATTAAAACTCTTTTGAAGTTACTGTTATGAATGTATTAGAGGTAGAACTGCTCAAAGAACCTTGAAGTCCCAAGTGAACTGTTGAAAACAATAGGAATCTTCCCATTAAATTTGATAGCTGTGATCTACATTTCAAGGTGAACAGGTGTCCAGCCTTTTGCAATTTTAATTCAAGTTGTTTTGGGGAAGATAGGGAATGGGTTTGAAAATTTTCAGTTCAGAGCTTTCATTCTTACTGCCGTGAGCAGCTACATAAAAATTATTGGAACTCCTCATATAGCCATGGAGTCATACAGTTTCATATATGGTTTTGTATATAATTTTGTGTAAAGTTAAGTCAGGAAACATCAGTCGAGCATCTCTACTTCATGGTCACAGACCACAGAAGACCACAGACTTGGCTGACCCACGCCAAACCTAGCGTCTCATCCAGCCAAGGTGTATCCTTCCACCTTGGTGCTCAGACTCTGCTATTAGCTGCAGAACTGAGGTTTGTTAGCACCACAAGATGACAATTGGCAGCATCTTGCCTACCGTACCCATGGATGACAAAGCCAAAAGTTTGGTCCTCTCCCATTCCCATACCCTAAAACTGGAAGCAGGTAGTGTCTCCAGGGAGATATATCTTTACCAGTCAGTCTCCTTGGCTTCCTATGGGTCTTTTTTGGGCATGCCCTGAGACGTCTAATGCTTACACCAGCACTGAGAAACCTAGTTGGTGTTCTCTGGGCATTCATACAGTAGATCTTTCTTCAGCTGTTGTGCTTGGTGGATGCAAACCAGCTGGCATCACAGTGCATCTTCTGGATTGAACCCTGGTAAACCACAAGCAGAGCCTTTCTCATACCCATCATCCGGTGTCCTAGAGATTGGTAATTCACCTGAGACACTGGAGAACCTGTTCTTAGTTCCACCTGAGGTATTTGTGTTTGTATCTGCTATCAGCCAGGTAAATGCTTCAATCAGTAGTCTACTGAGTATTCTGATATTTGAATCGCTCATTCCTTCCAAATGAAAACATTGTCTGTGATAAGCAGTAAATATTCACATCTAGGAAGAGAGAAAATGCATCAGTGTAGCTAATCTATAGACTTTTAGCTAAAGCATATGGGAAAGAAGAGATCTAGAGGTCAGTTCAGGTTCAGTAAATACTTAATATAAAAATACAAATATCCAATATTTCCTGGATTCCTCTATTCTTCTGTCTCTCATGGGCTATTTACTTCTTTCAAAACAACAAAAAAACCCCAACTGCATAGGGTGGCTAGGGCAGAAATTATTTTAGAATAATCTAGCTAATAAACATGTATTAGACATGCAACCTAAGTGACCTGTTSACTACCAGTTTAGGTGAACTGGCTACTTTCCTATCATCCAGGTATGATCTGTAAGGAAGGACTTGTTTATATGCCTATCTCCAAGGGAAACRTGATGATTGTGAATCCAGAGGTGACAGAGCACATAGGAGAGACTGTCATCTCCTAAGCATTTTGAGTTGGTTCATCCTCACTCAGCTTGTCAGTGGATTCCGCAAGGCAGCATATAGTAATTACCGGAGGTTTTGGCATTGTTTTAGGTCTCCTTCTGTGAGTCTGGACATTTATTACATCAGTCACTGARGAGGCTCCTGCTTTCTCCTGTGGAGATCTTAGTCCAACATTTGGTCATGATAAAGGTGCTCTGTGCGCTTACATGAGCAAAAGCTTGTAGGATCAAAGGTTTCTGTAGTTGTGGGAGTGAGAACTACAGGAGGGCTTTCCAATATTTTGAGTTTAACATAAACAGCAATTCTATCTGCATCTTAAAAATTTGGCATAAACTGAGATATGATGGTCAAAAAACATTGTAAGAATAATCACTATAGTTAGGATGGGATGACAGAATAATGTSTGTCATGTTCAGACTTTTTCTGTATTAAGGAGAACTTACATTTTATCTCTATGCAATTGAGRAGACATGAAAATCTCCTTTACATTTTTCTGGCTTCTTTAACTTTTTTTTCCCTGTTTCCTTGCTGTAAAAATCAAATAAATACTACCTCATGCATACTTAGAGTCCATATGATTATTGGCCCCATTATARTGCATTTCACTGAAATTCATTGGACTGCACTTTTATGATACTGTATAGCTAGCTATTAAGGAACACAGCAATGAAATTGCATGGCTACAGAAAACGCAGTCCTATCATTCCAGATTGGTAGACTGATAGGTCAATAGGCTTCTGTGCCAAGGCAGTGATTAGCTCTTTTGATATACTTATGCATCAAGTTTTCTTATTGCAGTCAGACCCATTACATTTAGAGGCTACAAGAAGAGTGGTAAAATCAGAAAGAAAAGACAGCAGTGGTGCAAACAGGAGAGAAACGCGGAGGATAAAGACTTGTAATGAGGGACACATTTATATTTTTGGCCAAGAATGACCACCATTAAATCTACACATGGTGTGGAGCTGCAGATATCAAGGAGCTAGAATAATTTTCAGGGTCAATAGCAGAGCAGAGAATAGTCCTCAAACCATTAYAAAGCTGTTACTATACATGAGGTGTTATGGGACCCTGTAGCAGCATCCTCAATGARAACTGTTTTAGGCTTCAGTGCTGTGAGCGTTTTGTTTATTTAACTGAACTCCTGTGAATAGTACTATTTATATGGTCATGTGAAAAAAAAAAGAGGAACATTTGGACTAGTGACTGGAAGCGTCAGAACTTATCTGTGGAAGTGAAAATGAGCTGAATGAGCCATGCATGAGGCTTGGCAGGGCTGAYGGTAGCACAGCTCAAACCCTCTGATTTCCTCTCTTAGGTTTTTATGTTGCTTGCTCTGACTGTAAGATATGAACAGCTCCTGCAGAGATAAACTGCCAAGTTCCTACAGAGTCTTTTCTCTCTTTTAGGATACAAACTCTTTGAATTAGGAGTCTTGGTTTATATTTATATTTGCTTTTTAGACTTTTATTAATTAATTCTGCAAGCAACCTCTATACCTTGCTTTGCCTTTGACAAAAAGCCATTTGTTTTATTGTTGGTTGTTGGGTTTTTGCTTTTTTTCTTGAGGGGGGTGTGGAATTTTATCATTTATGCATTTGGTCAGTTCTGTTTTCTTCTGTATGATCCTGGAAAGGAGCATCTCATCTTCTGAACAAAAACATGCAGCTTTATTACTGCTGCTGTTGCCATGCTGCCATGTGGAACTATTGGTGGTCTTTGTATAGCCAGAAGTTAATTGTGCAACAAAATGGTTAGATCTTTAAAGTACAATGTGAACATGTGAAAAATGTGCKTTCTTTTGTTCATGTTGTTACTTTTATATTGTTTTTGTTGCTGCTATAACTTCAAAGCTTTTATTTTTTTAAGTATGCAACAGAAACTCTACATTTTGATATTTTTATAATATCCACCAAAATTTAGTTTGTAAATGTTGGTACTGAAGGGACATTAAATATCCCATACCATAAGGTGCTTGCTTCTTCCAGACTACTTTCAGTATTGCAAGAGTCATAACRAAATGTAATGTCATGAACCTCAAAAAACTTGGGGGAAGGGGGGAAGAAGAAGATTAATTTTAAGCTTATAAGTTTTCTTGTCAGCTCATAATCGTGTCGAGACGTAACAAAGTAATTCAAATCCAATGGGAACTACATCATTTACTTATGTTTGTGGGAGTAGACATAAGTTCTTCAGGTACTTTCACAGATTTTAAAACAGCCATGTCAAACTTTCAACAAAGAACAAGCATTTCAGTAGTTAAATTTGAAACGTCTGAGCTTTAAGAAGTGGCCAGAACCCGTCTCTGCAATCCATTCCTTCTCAGTAGTTTTTTTGCTGAAAATAAGCATCATTGACCCTTACAGCATATGAACTTCTAAATTTTATCTTGATTGATAGGATGGAAGAATATGCTTAGAGTCAAGGGTGGTCATTTTTCCTGTCTTTCTACAGATATACATTTAAATACAGAGTATGCTGGAGACCTGTGAAATGGAAGTTGAATTCAGTCTTGTAATTGAGATCAAACTTAAAAGTTTTGCTAAATTGARATAATAGTAGCCAGACAAGCTCATTCAGCATGGAAAAGAAATACCTGGCTGAGTAAACATTTGTGTTACTGCCTCACTTTTACACATCTTTATGCTTCAACCATATTCCTAAACAAAAGCACTGAAGAATACGTGGGCTTCACAGTGAAAAATCAGAGTCCTTTGGCTCTCTTGGAAACAAATTCCACTAGAACTATCTGTTCTAATACTCTCACACTTTCCTGAAAGTTGTAGATTGTATGTTATCATCCTATAATTAAACTTTGCAGAAATATTAAGAAAAATTGCTTAACAACTTTTAAACTATGGAAAGACGTTTGGGGGAAGTGAAGACTCTTCRCATGATGAACTAGCTCTTTTGCAGTGAGTTGAGAGGATAAGCCATCCAAATTCTTCCTATCTGAAATCATGTTAACACCAGAAGCTCTGAAAGAAAAATAAAAAATGTTGCTGGTGAGAATCTTGTGTGACATACGCAATTAATTGATATGTCTTGGCTTTACACTTTTCACTAGAATCTCCTCTGGGGTTGGATCCACCTTCTATACTGCACTAAAACCTTTTCAGYGTCTACAGATGCTACTGCAACATCAGTCATTCTCCTTCACATAGAAACAATCTATATTAACGAATACAGTCATMGCTAATAATACAGACAAAGAGACAATGTGGGTGGATAGTTTACAATTCATTTACTCTCACAGATTCACTAAAGTATTTTTGACTAAATAATTCATATTAAAATATCAAGAGGGAAAGAAGAGGGGGAGAAACAAATAACGCATTAAAGTCTCATAAAGAAACAAATATAACAATCACAATGCTAATTATCCGTACAATCACTGCAATTCTCAACAGGCTGATTTGGTTTGAGTGGAGTAGAAATAGATGAGTTCTCAAATTGCATTTGATTTGCTTTGCTTCTCATAAGTGTTGCCATTTGATCAGCAGTAATAAAATGAGTGTGTGTATATACAATATATATTTTTGTCAATTCAGAAAAACGCCAAGCTCTCCAAAGCAAAGACGTGCAATACTTAAGATTTCTTGTGCAACCAGCTCAGACACGTGCTTAGGTAAAGGTGTTCTTATCATCTTAACGGGTTACCGTATATCTGCTTACCTGTTGCTACAGTCTGYGCATACGACGTTAGCCCCTGACAAACGCGACGTAATTCAGTTTGGCCCAGTCTGTGAGAAAGGTTTAAGGGCAGTCATGTYACATCTCATCTGGGAAGACGTCACAGGCACAGAGCTGATATGGGAGGACTTGATAACTCTTTTTAACCTGGATGTGTAACTGAGTGCTCTTTTCAGACCCATTGGGTGKTTGCATTATGAGATAATAATTCCCCTCCTTTATTTTGCCCTGTCCTAGCACTGCTTGGTTTACAGGCTACGTCYGCCCTGTAGATGATTTGAGGTAATCAGGCAAGACTATTCTTTACAAAATAAGAGCTTTATTCATCCAGAGGTTAAAAGACATATAGTGAATGAAGGAAAGAAGAGTAGAAGGAGAGATTACAATCTAAAGAGCTGGTTTCTGTTCCTAACTGAAGTAAATTTYCCACGTGTTACYGATATAATTTTTAAACCAATCTAAGTTTGCTATTACAAGGACAGTTTTCCTTTTCCAGGCACCCAGTCTGGTATTTTGGGTCTATGTTGGTGGTGTACTCACAGCTGCATCTGGAGSTGGTTGGAATAGTTCTCTGAACAGAAGTCATACTGCAAAATACTACATTTGCTGAAAAAATAAATATGTAAATGTCAGTTGGTAACCCAAGAATGTTGATACATTTGGTCATTTTTCATTAAAACCTCTAAATTCTAATGTTCATCTGTAAAAAGAGAGGGATAAAAGCACCTCACTGACCATGCAGTAAGAATAGTTAGARCTTGCAGCACAATAATTTCTAGGGCTTGGAAACGGGAGAACATAAAGGCAGCCAGCATTAGCCAAAAAATGCACATTTTCTGAGTGGAGCATACTGGAGGATGTGTGAAGTAAATTTACCCCCATATTAGAAAAAAATGAAAGTCTTCCATAGTCCCTGTATTCTTCTGTGTTGGATATGGAAACTAGCCGGATTCCTAAGGGCTAAGGAAGCCAGACCTGATAGCATGTGAGCTTTTTTGCTTTGAGAAAAGGGTCACCGTGTGACAGACACTATACAAATTATCTGTATATTATCTGATGACTAAYTGCTAAAGATTAAGATAATATCCTGCAGTGTTTGTGATGGGAGAGCTGCTTCCAGGCTTATGAGTAGCAGAAATTGACCTTCTGATTTCACTTCATGCTAACTATCCTAATCTCAGCTGGAAGAAAATGAAAATAAATGATTGGCATTATGCATTCAAGCAAAAGATTTCAAGGCTTGCCATGCAGGGATGCCTCGCTGTTAACTATCCTCCACACTCATTGATTGCTCTGGAGTATTGGATATAGCCAAATATCAATGCTGAAGTTCTGTTTGGATAACCACAGCTCAAATARTAAAATCTTATACGCATATGAAAAACAAACAAACCAACACCCCATCTCTCCAGTGTGAAAATGAACATCCCTAAATCTTCCTACCTCTATTCAGATGGAAAAGACATGATTTTACTTGCAATACACAAATCACAGAGAAACCAACTAATATGGCGTGAACCTAAGATACTGAATTACAAACAAACTGGGTTTGCAATGATTAAATTATCAGTCAARTGAACTTTACACTTGAACAGAATTTCTTTGGAAAGTTCCATCTGGATGGACAAGTTAAATTAGTCTTTTAGAGATGCCACAGGCTTTATTCTTCATGACTTTGGCTGTTGTGTCATCATTTGTACCTGTACAGTTCCATTTTATTTTATTTCTTTTCTTTGTAGTCGTTGTAAAAATAGAAATAATTACAACAAATATTTCTAAACAATAAAGAATTGTCCCACAAAAAAAAGAACAGATTATTGTTCTGAATTCCAAATTGCAGGTCATAGCTAGTGTTAAACAAGACTGATTATTTCTATTAAACACACTATTAGTTTCTAAGATTTAAATTTGTTTACATGATGCTGTTGACTCCCTAAGGTAAAAATGCTGTTAATATTTAATTTGCAATTATATGAAAAGAGGTTATATATGTGCATAAATAGAAAGCAGTACATCTAATTGGTCATTTCTCTGGATCAATATACAGTATGAACATGCAGTTGAAAATATCTTCCAAAAAATTAGGATTGCATCAAGAGTAAAAATAGTGTGTTGTGGGTAAATACAACTCTGGGGACAACTGCACTCTTCAAGAGAGAGTCATCACTTTTCTAAACTATCCTAACTTATTTTAAGGATAAAGTTTTTTCATACTTTAAGAATTTTCATGGTTTCCATCTTAAAAATCACCGTGAATCTAAACATGAAGGGAAAAAAAAGAATTAAATAAAAATATTTCATTTAAAAAATTGACTCTTTAATATATTTTTTAACAACTAGATAAAATAGAATAACACAAATGTCAGGTAAACAGTATTTGAAGCCAACGTTGGAACTTTTTAGATTTAGAAAGTGTGGCAAATTTCTCTTGGAAGAAACTTGAAATGTGAGACTTTGCTCATAACAATGGTGTCTGTAATGGATTGAATGAATGRAAAGAAATTCAGGAAGAAACTTTCTTTAAAGTGGGACTCCCATTTTCCAGTCATGTCTAATTATATTTTCTTCTGAAAGTTAATTCTTTCTTCCAGTTGCTTCCTGCTGTACCTGAACAGAGCTGCATTCAAATCTCCTCTATATGCTCAGGAGTTCCAAACTGGCCAAMTGTTTGTAATATTTTCTGATGCAGGAAAGGTAGAGAGGCTATACTATTAAACCCTGTCCAATTGCTGTTAAGAGCTAGAAGCATATTCTGAAATTTTTTTTTAGCAGAGACTCTGACATAGAAGGGGATATGTGAGGCATACTTTTAACAGTTTTTCAGAGGTATATCTATCCTGTAATGTGCAAACAAACCTGAGGCGGTTTGACTCTGCTACAGCTGGAACCTCAAGGGCAGAAGCACATGTTTTAAAAATATCCAAATCAACTACATGTAGCTCAGTCATTCAGTASTGCACCTAGCTAGACCTGAATCATGTTATTATAAATGACTGCAGCTGGGATATCAGCTTTTGGCAGTGGCAATTGGCTCATATCTATCTGTGAAGAATCCTTGAGGAACACTAGGCAGGAGAAGAAAGGAGTAGGAGTATTCATGAAAGAAGACACTCTTCCTGAATCCCTTAGGAGTCAGTCTGTGCCTGAATTTTCATCTAGTGAATGTATAAAATATTAAAATCTTTTTCACACCTCTTCAGCTACCCACATTTTCAATCCACGTGCAGCAATTTTTTCTGACCAGTCTAAATGACAAAGTTCCAAAGGTGACCAAATTCTCAGTATATCAATAACTATTTCCTCTGATTTACTGTAAATTTACCACTACAATGAATAATCATACCAAATTATCTTGTTTACTAGACTGTAAAAAGTGGATAAGATGATCCCTTTTAATTCTTCTCTGTGTCATCTTAAACACTCCAATCAGGTCTTCTAGATCATCTTTTCAAATTTAGTTGACTGAGTAAAGATTAAATTTCTTCACTGAACTGCTTTGGTTCCTTGCAATCCCAGACAGGTATTTCTTAGAAAGAGACAGCTAGGAGAAGGCAAGTCTTTGGATGATGAGGTTGTGTGTATATTGTTATTGTTCTCCACGATTCCATTGAATTTAATTTCATAAAATTCTACTTCAGTTAAATAAAACAAAACTAAAGCATGAAAAACATTAGTCATGCTGCTGTCTTGGAAACCTACTATATTTAGCCACTGCAAGATATCTTTTTCATCACACTTTTCAAATGTAAGCAATTTTTTACCTTAAATTTTTTTTTCCTTTTTTTGGAATCAGACTTTTATTCTGGTAGGCATTCATAGGTATACAGCATGTCTTTGTGAATAATAAATTTTTGAATAAACAGTTTACAAGGGTTCCGAGTCTCAAGCTGAATTTTCCTGGACATTAAACAGGGCTTTGTTCTGGGTGGGAATGAACCAACCTAGATCTCCATAAAAAATCCAGATTCCTTACACTGGTTGTTTATAAATCACTGAAATTTCCAAAACAATTCCCAATAACCTTTCAGTTCTCCTTTCCAAATTGCAATAAGGAAAAAAYCAGATTATATATTCTAAAACATCTGACTGTGGAACTTTATTGACTATTGCCCATCTTCTGAAATAATCTGTGGAAAATGAAGAGTTGGTCCAACAACCTGGCAGTACATAGGTACCCATTCAGAAGATGATTCTTCATTTTTGTTTCAAGGCTTTGCCTTTCCTCAACTTTGTTGTGTAACGTTAAGCCAAACATTTTATCCCAGATTTACAATGAGACCTAGGCACTGAAGTCTTGTTGCATCCTAGAAAGACACTTGTCTCCAAGGTAGCCTAAATTCTCTACAGTGTTAATGAAGAAGATGGGGTGCATAAGGACAGGATCCATAGAAGCTCACTTGCTGCTTCAGGGACGTCTTCTGCTTATTGTCTTAGAGCTAATTTATAATACAAAGATGGCATTTTGGATTCTACCCCTTCTTTGGCATTCTTTCTTCGACTAGGTGTGCCTCCACTCAGCATCTGGGCACTTAACTCTCCCTTTCAAAATCTAGAGGAACAGTGTGCTCTGCTAATAATGGCTTCTTGYCCCTTTTTTCTTAGGTAGTGCACACCAATGTCACACTGGCAAAGTGAAAACTTCCTGATTTTCTAGTTGTCCAAAAATTGCATTTATTGATCACTCATTTCTGCAAATAATTTATAATGCCATATGCTATGCATAAATCTGTAATTTCAAATTTTATCACTATTGTCAAGCGTGCATTTTTTGTGCAGAATGTTGTGTGACTTTAGGGAAAAAACTCTTCTGAMGCTTGGCCCTTTCTGGAAGGCAGAAATGACTGCAGGGTTGGGTTGGGTTGGAAGGTCTGTTCTCCATTCCTAGCACCATTGCAAGCTTGCAGGATTAACCAGTACAAGGAACTTTGCTTTGATTTGCTCTCTTTTCCAGTATAGGATAACCAATGTCTCCTCTTAAAAAGCATTTGAATTTTACTGGTAAAATGTGTTAAAACCTGGAAGGGACCTTTAAAGGTCATCTAGTCCAACCCCCCTGCAATGACCAGGGACATCTTCAACTAGATCAGGTTGCTCAGAGCCCAGTTCAACCTGACCTTGAATGTTTCCAGGGATGGGGCATCTACCACCTCTCTGGGCAACCTGTGCCAGTGTTTCACCACCCTCACTGTAAAAAAATTTCTTCCTTACATCTAGTCTGAATCTCCTTTCTTTTAGTTTAAAACCATTCCCCCTTGTCCTGTYGCAACAGGCTCCGTTAAAAATTCTGTCCCCATCTTTCTTATAAGTCCTCTGTAAGTACTGACAGGCTGCAATGAGGTCTCCCCGAAGCCTTCTCTTCTCCAGGCTGAACAACCCCAACTCTCTCAGCCTTTCCTCATGGGAGAGGCGTTCCATCCCTCTGATCATTTTCATGGCCTCCCCTGGTCCCACTCCAACAGGTCCATGACTTTCTTGTGCTGAGGACCCCAGAGCTGGACTCAGTACTGCAGGTGGGGTCTCACCAGAGCAGAGCAGAGGGACAGAATCMCCTCCCTCGACCTGCTGGCCACGCTTCTTGTGACACAGCCCAGGGTACGGTTGGCCTTCTGGGCTGCGAGAGCACATTGTCGGCTCATGTCCAGCTTTTCATCCACCAGTACCCCCAAGTCCTTCTCGTCAGGGCTGCTCTCAATCCCTTCATCCCCCAGCCTGTACTGATACCGGGGGGTTGCCCTGACCCAAGTGCAGCATCCTGCACTTGGCCTTGTTGAAGCTCATGAGGTTCACATGGGCCCACTTCTTGAGCTTGCCCAGGTCCCTCTGGACGGCATCCCATCCTTCAGGCATATCAACTGCACCACTCAGCTTGGTGTTGTCTGCAAACTTGCTGAAGGTGCATATGCCATTGATGTCTATGTCATTGATGAAGATATTAAACAGTACTGGTCCCAATACGGATGCCTGAGGGACAGTCCCACTTGTCACCAATCTCCATATGGACATTGAGCCGTTGACCACTACCCTCTGGATGTGTCCATCCAACCAATTCTTCATCCACTGGACAGTCCACCCATCAAATCCATCTCTCTCCAATTTAGAGAGAGGATGTTGTGGGGGACCGTGTCAAAGGCCTTACAGAAGTCCAGATAGACGACATCTGTAGCCCTTCCCATGTCCACTGACGTAGTCACTCCATTATAGAAGGCCACTAGGTTGGTCAGGCTGGACTTGCCCTTGGTGAAGTGTCGTGGTTTAACCCCAGCCGGCAACTAAGCACCACACAGCCGCTCGCTCACTCTCCCCCGGGTGGGACAGGGGAGAGAATCGGAAGGGTAAAAGTGAGAAAACTCGTGGGTTGAGATAAAGACAGTTTAATAGGGAAAGCAAAAGCCGCGCACGCAAGCAAAGCAAAACAAGGAATTCCTTCACTACTTCC
>JASVER010000079.1:3169523-3220758 GCA_030449065.1 Oceanodroma leucorhoa
CACCCCAGCCAAAACCAGGACATGAAGCCATGCTGGCTGTCTTGAATCACCTCCCTGTCCTCCATGTGCCTTAGCATAGCTTCTAGGAGGATCTGTTCTGTGATCTTTCCAAGCACAGAAGTGAGGCTGACAGTAGTTCCCAGGGTCCTCCTTTTTTCCCTTTTTAAAAATGGGTTCAAAGTTTCCCTTTTCCAGTCACCAGGGTCTTCACCTGACTGCCATGACTTTTCAAATATCATGGCAACTACATAATTCAGTTCAAAAATATTGGTTTATTAAATCCTTTCTCTTAGAAACAAATATATGCAAAATACAGAATATTTACTGTGAGGTGCCAGGTTGTATGTGGAAATCAGAGTCCCATTTGCAATTCTATGGCCTAACTGCTGGGCAGAATTGCAGTAAAGGTGTGTGTTTGAGAGAGAGAGAAAGAGTAACAGATAGTGACTCAAACCGTGAATCTGTGCTTGTTCAGTGAAGCTTAGGATGTTCACTTTATTTCTTCTTCCTTGAGGTTTTCTGTTGGGCAAACAATTAAATACACCTTTACATTAAGATTGGTTTTCTCACAGATTAAATCTTGCCCTGAGTGAAAACTTTCTTGAGAGTCAATATCATTGCCTGCCCAGTTACTCCTAAATTCAATAGTCCAGGTCTGTCAATATCTTCTTATCCTGCTTTTCACTCTGGATAATTGTACACTCTCCCTGAGGAATCCCCCAGCCAGTATCTCCCCATGGCTACATTTTGTATTTCAGTGCTCAGAATATCTAAGATGCAGTTTTATGCATTTTAGAACTGGCTTTGAAAGAACATCCTGGGGGATGAGGTAATATTGAATAACAGACATAAAACTAGGTGTAGAAGTATCCAGCATTGTGATGTTACTATCTTCACTATAGAGGATTCACACAACAGCTTTGTAATTCTGAATTCATACTGGAAAGTCTTCATTTAAGTGTTACTTCTAACTGGATGTGGATATGTTGGTATCCTTTTCTAAATAAAATGTGAATGTCAGTCTGAGCAATGGATTCAGGGCTTGGAGTTTTCAAATGTGCCATGATTCATAATGAATARTATTTTTTGAGTTGCAGCAAAACTATACGAATCACAACAGGTACAAACCAGAGCCAGTAATAGAGCTGCTATTTTTAGGGAAGAAACCTTACAAGTCAACAAATTCAGTTCCCTTCTATCACAAGCCACCACACCCTATATTGCTATTCATAAATGAAAATAATTTCATGTTCTAAATAGAGGATTTTTTCCTGCCTTCACTACTGCAAAAATGGATCCTCACTGCTCTGATGGCCAAACCTTCTATTTTCTTGAATCATATATTGAAGCTGTTGATTGCTCCGGGAGAGGCAAGCATTTAATGTGTCTTAAAACATATGATATATATAATCCACCCACTGATAAATTAAGATTTCTACAGTGTCTGACAATCCGAGGTTTTCTTCTTCCTACTCTGAATATGAGAGAGGCTGTCACAAAAAAACAGTAACAATAGCGTTGCAAAGGCATTTGGTCCTGGTTGGAATATTGGAAAACATCTGCAAATTCTGCATTTGCAGAAAGGAACAACTATACTGAGATTTTCTTTTTTTTTTCTTTTTTCCTTCCAGCTTGTATCATAATAAATGTAGAAAGTCATTGCTTCTCCCTGGCAGTCCCTACCAGGAGAAGTGAAGCTGGAGAGCACCTTGGGATCAGTTGTAGCACATTTTATTTCAATGAGTCGTGGCATTTATATGGGGCAAGCTGGAAGGTGTTTGGGCAAATGAATTGCATGCAGGTAGACTGTTTGGTTTGGTCCTCTAGTATCTGTCTCCACCTAAAAGGAGAATATACTATACTGAATTAGAGCTGTCCCTGTCTTTTGTGCCACTTGGGTGTTTTAGAAGTGTCTGTTTAAAGTTAAGATTAATTCTGATAGACCTAAATATCAGTGAAAGTTGCACTAGCAACACATATTCACACTGTAAAGCACTGTGTGTATGAAATGAATTTTAAATGCTTTATTGCATTACCTGTTGTGAAATTCATATACCTGACATATTTGGTGCCTATTTTTCTAAGTGAAACTGTTACATTTAGCACCCTTCACAACAGATTGTAAAACACTGATACAATTTGGTTTTGGGAGGGAATTGTTATTTATGCTGATTTTAATATCATAAGGGTGTTGAGACAGTTTCAAAAGGAGGAATTTAAAACTGTTCATTCTTGCTTTAAGATGAATTTGAATTAATTTTAGATCAGACTTGGAGGAGTAGGTTCTGAGTATTTTAAACAACGAAAAGATAGATTCTGTTTGTGGATTTGTTTGATGCTTGAAGTGTGGAACTACACCTGTATTTGATAGCACTGATTTCAAATCACAAAAAAATAATTTCCAAAACCAAATAGCAAATTTTTGTTATAGCAGTTTGTATAAATATCATTTCATCTGGTTAATCTATCAAATATCCCAGCTAATTCTTTCCATAAAGCTAGGTAACTTCTTTTAAAAAACCTAATCTTATTAAAAAAATTAATTATCGGATTCCATGTGAACATCATGAGGTTCAACAAGGCCAAGTGCAAGGTCCTGCACTTGGGTCGGGGCAATCCCCCAGTATCAATACAGGTTGGGGGACGAAGGGATTGAGAGCAGCCCTGACGAGAAGGACTTGGGGGTACTGGTGGATGAAAAGCTGGACGTGAGTCGACAATGTGCACTCACAGCCCAGAAAGCCAACCGTACCCTGGGCTGCATCAAAAGCAGCGTGGCCAGCAGGTCGAGGGAGGGGATTCTGCCCCTCTGCTCTGCTCTGGTGAGACCCCCCCCTGCAGTGCTGCGTCCAGCTCTGGGGTCCTCAGCACAAGAAAGACATGGACCTGTTGGAGGAGGTCCAGAGGAGGGCCACGAAAATGATCAGGGGGATGGAACACTTCTCCTATGAGGAAAGGTTGAGAGAGTTGGGGTTGTTCAGCCTGGAGAAGAGAAGGCTTTGGGAAGACCTTATTGCGGCCTTTCAGTACTTAAAGGGGGCTTATAAGAAAGATGGGGACAGAATTTTTAACGGAGCCTGTTGCGACAGGACAAGGGGGAATGGTTTTAAACTAAAAGAAAGGAGATTCAGACTAGATGTAAGGAAGAAATTTTTTTACAGTGAGGGTGGTGAAACACTGGCACAGGTTGCCCAGAGAGGTGGTAGATGCCCCATCCCTGGAAACATTCAAGGTCAGGTTGGACGGGGCTCTGAGCAACCTGATCTAGTTGAAGATGTCCCTGGTCATTGCAGGGGGGTCGGACTGGATGGCCTTTAAAGGTCCCTTCCAACCCAAAATCTTCTATGATTCTATGATTCTATATCAAACTAGGCATGCATGTTTTTAAACATTGCCCTTGATTGAAAACTACATTAATTATGATCACAAGATAAAATGGTTGCTTATATGACTCTCTTGACTTTTCTGGAAAGTTAATGTGTGATCTTTACAGTTTAAAACATTAATCTTATTCTAAATGACTGACACCTCTATCCACTCCTATCCATAGCCAGTGTCATCTTCATAGACAAGTGTTTCCCTAGCAATCCAGATACATAATTATGTACTACAGTTGTGGCATAGAGGTTAATTTGAGAGTGGTTATATGAAACATTTCTCTTTAATGCATCATCACTGTCTAGAAATGTTTTCTATTTTATGATAGTCTTCCTACTTTTTCATTAACTTTTTATTCAAAAGGAAGAAATATTCAGATGTATAGTATGTATAATACTGAGTATGAAGGATTACTTTCTGCAGTTTATATTTCATTCTTTTGGAACATACAATATGTGTTAAACTTATCATGAACTTTGAATGAAACATCAGCATGGAAGTTTTAACAAATTAAAATGAAGGGACAAGATTTTAAGCTAACCAACAAATTGTATCCTTTGCCAGCTTTATTTCTGTCCTGTTCTGGAAATCTCTGCTTCAGGACTGGATATCCCAGGAGCAGTCCTAGGCAGAAAATGCCTTGACAATGAAACATTCCTGAGATTTGGGGTGAAGTGAAGACACTTGATAGATGAGTATAAACCTCCAGTTTAACCCACAGGGGATATATTCTCATACAGAAGAGAGAGTTATGGTTATGGGCACAGTTCTCATTGCTCCATTGCAAGAGAAAATGTGGCTGAGTAGGGAAAACAGTGCCCTTAAATTTGCCCAGAAAATGGAAAGAGCTGACAAAATCTCTTCCCCTCCTTTCCAGGACATATGTTGTTTTCTTTCCCCAGTTGCTGGTCAGCTGGGCTTTGGGCCAAAGTATTTCTCGTCTGTAAGATGCTGTTATTTAGTGTGTTTTTAACATTGTCATGGCTCACTGCATGAAGAAGACAGTATTTGCTGCACTTTGTGATCGAACTTTTTTGGAGTGCCTCCAGTTGGAATGTGGAAGAGGGAAAGAGACCTGAATAATTTATTAAGGCAATAGTGCTTGGTTAGATTTTAATCATTATTATTGAAGGAGAGATCAATAAATCTGTGCTTTTACCCATGATTTTTTTCTTTCCCTTAGGGAACCTGTCCTTCATTCAAAAACTATTGTGTCATATGCTTATGAGTTAAAATGGAGACATAATAAGAAATGACTTTTATTGCAATCTACCTATGAAATAATGTTGAAAAAGATCAATAGAACAATGAATAAAAAGAAAAGATCCATAAGGATGATTGATGTCAGCTCACTCCTGTCTTTTCTTCTGCTATATAACTTAGGCTAGGAGAAGTGGTTCAGTGTGAAGGTGAATATTATCCCCAGCCTTTCTCCTTCTCTTTTCACTCCCYCCTCCGTCCCCACTCCCATTTCTGTATATCTAAAATAAAAGTAAAACTGCAAGCCATTTTCAAACTTTACTGGTTTTAGAAAGGAGGTTTTAGGGTGAAAAGCCTGATTAATTAGACTTAGGGATTTTTGTTCCTGTATTGTTTCATCTCTGTCTTCCAATACCATTGCAAAAAAAACTACTTAGCTGTTAAGTATAAATAAAAATTTGAGTGTTGATKGCAGAATAAGATTATTTCTGTAACCGTCAATAAACAGATCAATGACTATTYCTCTTCCAGTTTTCCTTTTCTAAATAGGTAGAGATAGYTGCTGTGTTTTTCTACTAGCTGCTATTTGTTTGGTTCATTCAGAGCTTCCAAACTGGCTTTCTCTGTTTATTATTTATCTTTCTGGGCAACGCAGTCGTCAATGAGATTTCTTCTTTCCCCATAGGAAGAGCTCAAGATACTACCATAATACAAGGTATTARTAATAATTTTCATCTTTTGGGCATCTGAATGCTTCTGGGGCAATAGGTTTACAATTTTAAGGCTCTTGATGAAGTCCACAGTCATCTTCCTTTGACCTATTTTGTACAGGTCTTCTTTCTTTCCCCTCCTTCACTKTCTTATTATAGAATTATAGGTAAATACCCATTATTGCAGAAAYTTGAAAATTCCCACCAGCAAATTATAAGGTTAGAAAGATTGCAGATTGGAAAYATAAAATGTTTGAGGGTGCTTATGTGGAATCTCAACACTCCTTTTAAATGATAATTCTTTTAATTTTCCTTCTCATTATGGGTGGAACCCTATCTTTGCTCTTGGGTGATGAGGTTTCCACCAAATTACTGAATGGCATGTTAAGATCCTCTGAGAGGCAGYCAGAACGTAGAACCACAGTAAGACAGATAGGCTTGTTGATGCATTACTGTCATAGCTCTTCAATAATTACCCATATGTTCAGAAAGGTTTAGAATGTGCCTGTCATTCCCATGCTAATTACAGGCTGTTGCAAAGCTCATTTTTCATTACTGGGATCATGCCGTGTTTATGGGGTTTGATGAGTTGTTTGTTCTGGGTTGATGCACTGCAGTTTTGTTGGAAGTTTCACATTTGAATTGCAAATGGATTAGGGGGACGTACTTTTTTTTTTTTTTTTTTTTTTAACCTGGAATGCATTTCAGGTAACATAACAGGCAAAATCTTGACTCAAATAAATTGAGCTCAATAGGTAGAAGTATAACCCCTTATTTGGAAATTTTGGTGTCTGAATGAAAGAAACAGAATTCTCAGACTTTTACACATTACCATTGTAGTTAAATTGAAAAAAAAAATTCTTTCATTCCCCATTCCCCTTCTCCACCCTTCTTCTCCCTCAMAGCTGTGGGATCCTCATTGCCATCAGAATCAACTTCCCCATTAGTTCTCCTAAATGTTTAAGGGAATTGGAAACTCTGACCCCACTAAAATTAGTATGACTGGATCTTCATATCTTAGAAATAACTTATATGATTATGGTTGTAATATTTTATAGCACCTTTCAAGTACTATGCCTATGTCTCACATCTTAAATAACATCTTACAATTAAATTATTCAGCGATCCTCTGAGTTATTGATGCTTATGCTAAAACCAAAAARTTTATTCTGAACATTCTATATACATACATAGAATATAATGCGTGTATGCATGCACACACAGCTACACAAGGCTACCACTGAAGGAGAATGATTTTGGTAGAAAAAGCCATTTGATAAGTGGATCAGATTTCAGGGTCTACATTTACAGTCAGTTTCCTAATTTTCATACCTTGAAAAAGGAAACAGGTGTGAGATTATGTTACTTGCAGTATTCCTCAAAGCTACGAGGACGCTGCGTGTTCTAGGAACCCAAACCTATAGTATTTCGTTTGTTGCATGCACTGCAGTTTCTGTCCTGCTGCATGTTGTGGTAGACCTTGCACAGGGGAGTCCCCGGGCGATGACAACAGAGCTCTACATCGAAGCCGGTGTCCTGCAGTGAGACCCACACACAAAAGGGGCTTCTGGAAGGTACTTTCTCCTGGGTGCCTGCCSCAGGCACCTTCGTATGAGGAGAGAGCTGCCACGTCTCTGTTCTATGCCCCAGCGCCTCATCGTCTGAGCTGCCATGTAGCATCTCCTGCACTGGATTGGAGAAATATGAAGTCTAGACTCCTGCGTAAGATTTCCCYGGATTTGCTTCCCCTGGAACATCTCCTCCACCCCGATGGTGTTAAGAGTTTTCTTTCTATTGGCTTGTTTAAATAAATGAAAATGAAACCCAAGAAAAAAAAAAATCAAAATTTTGTCCAGCTTTAAAATTGTCTTTGAAACAAAGTTTTTAAGTTGATACTGAAATGCAGTATCTTCTTTTTTATTATTATTATTTCAGTGTCCAGGCAGGACAACACATGAAAATAACTTGGTAGGAGATGCTGTTCTTGTTAAGCTTCCAGCTGTGACTAAAAACAGAAATGCAAGAAATTTTATCAGTGATYCATTTCTTACAAGATTGCCAGGTTAAGGATTGCAGATTCAAAAGACTTGATAATTCATATGAGCATCTTTTAAATGTTAATTCAAAACCTGAACTTCAGATGTAAGCCTTGCAGTTAACTCTTGCCCTAAGTCCATWGTAGTCTAATTTATCATCAGAATCACATACTACAGGGGTGTGAGGAGATGTGTTTGTTTACTCCTTTATCTGGTAGAGGTTGTATTCAAGTGTTTAGTATTTTTATGTATCCTTTACATGTCTAAGCAACAGGAAGGGGTGTAAAGATCATGAGAAACCAAGTATTCTGAGATAAAAAAGAGAGAAAATGACTATGAAGGGTCTTTACCCTTTTGATGTTATTTCACTGAGATTGGTAAGGAGAAAATGAGAGGAGCAGCACAAGAAATATGAAGTCAGAGCACAGTGCAATGCAGTAAATGAAAAGCTGATAAATATTAACTTTTCCAAGGACCTGAAGTTCCTAGAACAATCCAGAGAGTGCTGAATATGTGGATTTTAATTCTTTTTTTTTTTTTTTCTTTTTGTTTTTTTTCCCCTTCCTGTAAATTATTTGCAAATGGAAACAAGATTACTTTTGGTTTTGTTTGGTTGTTTAATCCCACCAGGACACATTCCACACCTCATTGTTTCAACACTGGTTAGTAAACACGTTTAGTAGCATGACAGATTTTTAAGTTGCCTGGTATTTTTCTCTCCAAGATCGGTGATTATTAACCATTTAATATTATTTTTAAAAATTAATCGGACTGTTTATAGGAACATGATTAGAGGAGAACAGATTATAAATTTTCAAACATTTCTCTCCTTCCTCACCTACCCCTTTCTCCTTTTAAGTGCTTTAGTGCAAGTATTGTAAATCTGGGAGGATAAAAGGAAATTGGCTGCACCCAAGAAAATCTGAGCAAAATTGGCTAAATGTAAAACCAGATTAAAACCATTTTCAGAGATACCTGGTAAAGTTTTACAGCTAATTCCCTGAAAATTCATCCCGATGTCACCTCTAGGCACTTGAGGCACTGCCTAGTCTGGATTAAAAAAAAAACAGAAGATGGAGCAAGGAAACTATAGGACATAATTTATCATTAACTGTCTGGAGGTCTCACTTGAACAAAGAAGGAATAAGATCTGGGTAGAGATGTTGTCCCATCTGACTATGTCCAGCCAATAAAAGCAGAAAATCTCAGTGTTTTAGAAATATTTTATTTGATATTTAAAGAAAATTAAAAATTAAAAGGAAGAGGAAAAGAAGAATTGGRAACTGAAACTGGGAACCAGGAACAGAGTGTGGACCAAAAGCCAGAGGAGAAACCAGAYTGGAGACAGGACTGGCAAAGCAAGGACACTAGGATGTGAGGAAAAACCAGGAAACAATGCCTATAAAACAATAGTTAACATTAAGAATGCAACATGAAGAACAAAAAAGTTGGGGAACACCACAATGAAAGTTTTCAATACAATTTATATGCCTACATATGCACTTTGAGAGAGATTTCATTTTATCTAGTCACTACTATTTTATTTGAAAACCTCCAAGGAAGTTATGGTCTGTATAAACAAGACAAACCCAGGAAAATAGTACTAAAAGTAACTGGACGGTTTCATAAAGCAGGTAGATGAACTCTGTTACCCACAACTTTTGGAGCAGCAGAGTGYTGTAACACAGAGGGCTGCCTTCCAGGAACCGTGATAGAGCTCAAGCAGAATAACAGACATCTGAGGATGGATCCAGTTGTCCAAACAAAATTATCCATTATTATTTGAGATGCTCTGGGCTATCCCATATCACCCACAAGTGCCAGTCCTTCAGGACAGAGTTCATTTGTAGGTCCTGGGTTGTATGCCTCAGCCAGTGGAATGGATGTTCCACGTAGCAAAGTGTCCCTCAATAATATGCAGTTAATATTCTTAGGTAATAAAATTGAGATTATAATGTTCTAGCAGAGTTAGGGTAGGGATTCCATTGCTCTTTATGCTCATGGGATAATTCAGGGAGRTGAATTAGGCCATTGAATCTTATGATATTGTGTACTCTTCTTCCCTTTCAGAGATCTTTATATTATTGTGACGATCCTTGTAGATCAATAAATATTTTCTTCTTCTTCTGTGAGATGTGTTTACATTTAAGAGGGGGAAAAAAAAGAAAACAATTATCTTTGAAATCATGTCAGAGTACAACAGGGAGCAAAGATGCTTTTTTTTTTTAATCTACTATGTAATTTGTTGCAATTGTGCTAGTTCAAAATTATTAATTTGAACTATGCAAGCACATGTGCTTCCTAATCAAAGCCCAGTGGGGAAACATCTCTTACATTCTTCAGGTTATTAATGACCCAAGTGGTTTAATCACTGGTTGGCAGTTTCAGAGTCTGATACTTAGTGCTAATGATGCACTATTGCTGGGGCTGAAGTTTTGAAAACTTTTTCTCCCCCCTCTTCCGACGTGTGATGTGTGATGGGCTCGGTCGGTTCTGTACACTGTAGAAAGAGGTGATCTCTTCAGCTTCATGTTCCACTGGATATAGATGTCTCTTTCATTTCCAGCTTAAATTTACTTAAATGAGTCCTCATGCCAAACTAATCCTTAAGTTTYGACACTTTCTCTAGCTTTTGCCATTTTTTCCCTTATAGAGAAATACTGATACAGTTTGGCATCATCTACAAATTTTATTGTAACTCTGACATTTTGTACCCGTATCACCAGAAAAAAAAGAACATTGAAGAGCTTCCCTGGCAATCTCCTTCTTACCAAGGTTACCATTTCAGCATCATTTTTCTAGTCGTCTTTGCAATTGGCTCTTTGTATGACTAAGAGTTCCATTTTGTCCTGTTTTAATAAATGGCTTTTTCTGTTAACTGCTTTCARAGAGTCTAGATCTACTGCACTTCCTTTGGTAAAATATTATAGAAAATATATTTTAAAAATATGATAYTTATCCATGATATTGATTAAGTCTGTACAATCTGCTTTTGGCGTGTCTATTTCTCAGTCATTACCTTGTCTGTAATCATTATCGCTTCAGAAAGTACTCTGCTACCTTGCATGCTACTGAGGTCAAATTCATAGGTTTGTGGTAGTTGAGATCACTGCCTTTCCTTTCTTAAGGCACAGGGATAAGAGCTGTGCACCCTGTTGCTAAGCAACTTTCTAATCTGCCTATTCAAAAAAAAGTTAGTCATGACATGGACCTTAGTACAGATTAAAATATGTGCAAGTTTAAAATAGAGAAATTGCAGTGCAAATATTCCAGGTTGTGGCCATTTTACTCCAGAACAAAAGTTCATTTTTCTGATGGAGTTTAATCCCCTTTACTATTTTTCATCCTTTCTTCCTTCCGTCCTCTCTTCAGCTGGTACTTGCACCAGTTTGACAATGAACTCTAGAAGCACTTGCAAGCTCCAGTGAACCTGGTGCAGCTCCTGCTGGTTGAAGTTCAGGCTGTTCTTTCCATGACTTTCTTAGAAGAGCTATTGCCAAGGAAAGGACAGCTTCTACTCTGCATTTTGCAGAAGGTAGAACAGAAGGTACAGCTTGATGCAGGCAAGAAAGAAGATCCAATCTACTGCTGCATCCTCTGAATTCTGTTCTATTCAGTGGCTAGTTCATAGTGGTCCTGACTGATCAACRTTAAGCTGCTCGGGACAGGGTGCAGGGGGGCTTGGGGCACAGGCAGAAAAAGCAGGACAGAATTCCTCTCCAGCATKAGCAGCCCCCAGATCTGTCACGCAAAGCATATTCCCTATGCACCAGATTTAGCCCCTTTTGCCTCTCCCCACCACCATCAGTTGCTACACTCAAAAATTTTATTGTGGCAAAAGTGAATGTACCATATGCATGTGGAGCCAAGAGTTTATAGTTAGTTTAATTTGTCAGTCAAATTCATATCCAGTAAAAAGTTGTTGTTAGTCCAGCCATAATAATGTTACCATTCATAGTCCAAAATAATACAGAAAAACCTCAGTAATACAGGTAAAATGGTTAYACAGTAAAGGTTTAGTACTTAGTACCCACGCCTTTTCTCTGGTGTTATTCATACCCTCACAGTGTCCCTCTGAGACCCAAGGATGATGGAGYCAGAGGTGGGACGGGGTTTGAGCAAGTTGCCCACAACCCAAGCTATTTGTTGGGAGGATTTTGATGATTGCAGTGGGATGTCCCTTCATCCTCCATCTTGAGGGCCACTTGAGTTTATTTTTACCATTTTCCTAACACATTCCACATACGTGAGCTTTCTCTTCATTTAATCTCAGTTATTCAGTTTTTTTGTTCTTTTTGTTATATCTAAGCCAGTTTAATAAGACTATGTTCCTGTAGGGGTTACTGATTAACTATTGTGATTTGTATTAATAGCTTGAGACCTTTGGTAATGTCTTGAGTTTATGGTCTTGAAAATCACATTTTATTCTAGGATAGTAGATAATTCAATCTACACAGAATACCTACTTGTTATTACTGTGAACTAAAGCCAACCATGCCTAAACCTGACAGCTAAACAATKGCTGTCACAGCTAAAACAAGTTAAAAACAGTCAAGACTAGGACAAGCCSAGAAAGTCCTGAGAACCTGCACTGTCAGGTCAATACAAACTGTGTGGCCTTTTGCTAGTAATTAAAAAAAAATAAATCTTGTTTACTAGACTACATGGTGGACCACCCCAGCAGCCGAAAATTGCCGAATGGTCTGGTGGGAGTGTAAACCAGCCACCTACACCTCTTTCCTTCACAATCACGGCTGTGACACTCAACTTATTCTGTCATCAAACATGATGTTGAAAGACACATTGGGTGCCAAGGAACAGCAGGTTGTGCAATTACAGGGGAACCTCAACCAAGACCAGCTATGCCTCATTACAGAGCAACTCCAGATCTGGGGTGAAAAAAAGCCATCCATAAAAGGAGAGGATGGATGCCTCTTCAGGGGATATGACTGCAGAATGGGCTCARGTTCATAACCTGTGATGCATAATGTATTTATTTTTAATAATTTACAGCTGAAGCTGCTCCAAAGAGTATGGCATGACATTAACACAAAAATTTTAATTTTTCAAAACAGTTTGTACATTGTATTAAGGCCATCATGATTCTCTAAATCTTAACATTTCCATAATGTGTCAAGAATTAATGTTAAATACAGAAACAGACCATGCTTCTAGAGTATCCATTAATCTTTCTTCCCCAAGTTAATATATTCCTTAGGTAGATTACAGATAAAATTGAACATGCATGGAATTACTTTTTTTTTTAGTTTGTTGGATAATTACAGTAATGGCACAATAATAAAAACTATGAAAGTAAGAAATATGAACACACACACACTACTTAAATGATAAATTGAAAATATTCGGAAAGTGTGGGCAACAGAAATCTTTCAACCCTCATTCTGTAGTGCCTTATGTTTCATTTTTACAGAGGTGACAGGCACATGCTTAATTGTATTCTGTAATGTAACCTTGCTGGATATATTATACGTTAACTGTTATCAGTTCAAGAAGCTAACGAAGCAGTTGTGGGACTGATGTACACTACTGTCTTCACACTTCCCTGACACATGGCTTCTTCACAGACAGTTCAGTTCAGGTCACAAAGTTTTTTGCTGCTTTAATAGTTCAAGTTTGTTAAGTCAGGAAAAAAMCACAGAGAATGGCAAGGGCAAGCTCCAATCTCAGAGATTCATAAATGCAAGAAAATGTTCATTTAATATTTTAGTTCTAGTCCTGGCAGCCCAGCTAAATTGTTATTAACTCAGAGATTTGATATTAGACCAATGATGATGTGCAATGAAGTAACTGAATAAAAAAGAACACTAGAAGTAATATTGCGATCAGAGCATTAGATTCATTGAAGAATATTAAGGTTTTATTAATTCAAGAGGCTTTACCAAATGGTGTCAGTTCTCTGTGCATCAACCCTTTGACCGCCTTCTCTTTTCCACGAGAAGTGCTGAGTGCAGTAGATCTGGTGTGGAGAATGAAAACTGCTGTCAGAAAGCTGCCATTTCTTTGTGCACAGATCTACATCTTCTTTATATTTTGCTTACAGAAAAATGGGGTGGTGCCAGAAAAACAGACTATCAGTTGGGCCCAAGCCAACAGAATTAAACAGACACATGGACTCCAGTATCAGTTTTTTAAAAAGGAGCTACCCCTTTGATCTGTAGCAGATAGAAAATTATAGACGATACTTTTAATGAACTTGACTAGGCTTAAATTAATATCCTATAGAAGAGTCCTCTCCTCCTGTAATACTGAGTTCCCACAGATCCTTTGAAAGAGATGCAGATCTCCACATGAGTGTGTTTACTCTTGACTGGTCCCAACACTGCTGGAAGTGGAACTTCATTCAGCTTCTGAAAGAGAAGATGGTGGAAACTATGTGAAGAATAATTTCCAGATGAGAAACGTGTGTTACATTGCCTGCTGAAGGGGGCTAGCTCTTCTTGTAAGGTTATGGCAAACTGCATGCTACTTGTACAGTGGTCTGAATTTCCCAAAAAGTGTCTTATTTTGTGTTGCACCTTTAGAAGGCAAGAAAAAGACCAAACCAGATCTGGTTTAGGGTGTTATGACTTTCCAAAAGGGCTGAAATACCTTTTTCTGAAATAAAGGTCCTTGCCAAAGGACTTAAGACAGGCAAGTAAACCAGCAGTCATTTTTTAACAACAAAGATAAGTACACTTAACCTCCTGGAAGAGATCAAAACTGCAGCTGTGGGGGAAGCAGATTGTTAAGGCTGTCACAGCACTGACTGCTCTGTGCACTTCGAAGATTGGTGATGCAGTCAAAACTGATCCACGCCTATGGTTTGTATTAAATCAGGATGAAAGCACCATATCGATATATTAGCAACAGTAATTAACTGGCAATCAGTGGACTACACATTCAGGATCAATCTCAGCAATACAACAAATGAACCACATTACCAGATGCTTACAAAATGTTAATCAGCACCTACAAATTTCAAAACATCATTCTATAACTAATCCCCATAAATTGTGATTGCAYACAGGCAGTTACGTGCACGCTACCCCACCAAAAGCACAGGTTGCAAGCACACACTGGAAGCACGTCTCCTACTTGTTCACCCCTCCTGCAAGTGTCATGGGTGCTCCATCTTCACGTGCACCTATGAAACTCCAACAATCCGCTAATCTACCTGCCAATAAGCAAGCTCTCTCGTGCACTGACACCCTCACACCCCAGGTCTGGGTCACTACTTGTTGCCTCTGGACTGTCAGCCCATCAGCAGGGTGCAGGCTCTTCACAGCATCTGGCAGGGAGGTTGCTCCATCAGGCCTTGGGTGGAGGTCATGATGCCTGGAAGTGTGCTTCTGGAAGTATCAATCTAGGCTTGACTGCCACTCTGTTCGTACTCCAATGTATCTCCCCACAGTCACAAATTTTCATGCTTCTTTTATATTTCTTTTCAAGTGGGCTCCTTCTTTGCTTGGAGAGTCCCTTGGTAATCCAGTTTAATATGGTTGACGGTTGATTTATGCAGACTTTGTCATTTTAAATTCCCCTCAGTGTTATCAGTTTTGGGGAAAACACCTTGTCAGCCAGTTTCAGATATTACGTTCATATATGTTGTGTACACTCAGAGTCTTATATCACCTCTTGTTATCCAAGCCATTTTGCCAAGACAGGATTGTTCAGACTCCCCCACAGATGGGAAAAAAAGAGTTTTGTTGRACTGGACACTTTGTGAGCATGTGTTTGTTCGGATAACTTTTTCCATTCTGAAATCAAGGGCGGAATATCTACCCTGTGGAAGAAGAGAAACAGACAGATCCACCACCAAAACGTATCCCAGATTATAGAGGTCACATGGGATTTTGCATGTTTCCAAGACCAAGTCCTGCTCTGGATCAGGCAGTATAGAAACTGTACCTCAGGTTTCTGCTGCTCAATATGGTCCATTCTGGGGCCTCCCTGTCTYTCTCTTTCTTGTTGTCTAAAGGCTTGTTTTCTTGCAAATGTGAAAAAAGGCTTCTCAAATTTCAAACCTCAATACATTTTGTGAATCAGAAGTCTTGGGTTTGGGTCAGTCCAACAAAGCAGCCACCATTTCTCTCAGTGACCTTCTCTCAGTAAATAAGCATTTCTGAGCTTTATACTTAGCTGGTAATACAGTGCTGAAGATATTTGGATCTTTCAGCCCCATTTGACAATCATGAAGTAGCATCCTCTTCATAGATACATYGTTCTCTAGACTAAAGCCTTTCAGACTCATTGTCATGATAGTTTTGCAGCTCTCCAATAGCAAATTTCTTCAGTTTTCTTTCTTAAAGATTCATGCCTGCATATCAATTTCTTTTAAAATAATCTATAAATGATTAAATGCTGTCTTTTTTTCCCCTCTAATTTTTTTCCCAAAAGCACAGTATGCCACAACTTCAAAATGAAAGTGTAGCTATTTTCTACCCCTTATACACAGAATTTTGAGCTTTACACTTTAGAGGCTAAACCCTGATTCACATTACTCGTCTCAAACATAAACATTTCTTTAGTTTTAAACCTGGTCATCACCTCAGTAAAAATCCATCCATCTTTCATTTCTCTCACAAAAGCTCCTGGTCCAAAGTCTCTGAGCTAATAGAAGGACTTCAGTATTTTATCAGGTGATGTGAGCTCAAACATTTTTGTTCTCATATAACAGATTTATGGACTATAAAAGCCAGAAGTACCCATTAAGGTGATCTAGTTTTGAATTCTTCAGTAAAAGAGACTGTAGTACTTCATCCAGTATGTCTTCCATGAAGTTTAAGCACTTGATCAGATTATGGCTCCACAAAAATTGTATTTGGGACTTGTTCATTTTTTTCAACTTTTCCCTATGGAATAGCTGTAGATTTTAGCTGGCCCATGAGTAAGTTGGTTTTCGGCTAGTATTTTGAGTACCTTGAGTATGCCAGGGGCTGTGAGCTCTGTTATGGGGAATTTCTCATCTCTAATGCATAGTTTAGGGCGTTTGAGTGATTGATAATCCAGAACAGGACACCTGAAGAGAAGTTTTCCATTTGCTGACTGTTTTGCTAAATCTAGCATTTTGCCTTTTGGGACTTCAGATTTCCAGCTGAAAATCAGGAACAACAGGTTTTTCTCTCTTGTTAGGGGAGTTTGATGTAAGCTTGTTAGAAATTATATAGTAGGTCAATAGATGACCTAAAAAAACCCACCATTGCAATCTGACACTGTGTTCAGAAAATTGATATTCCATTTAAAGAAATGTTGGTAAAATGTGTAAACACAAAAGGCTTGTTGAATGAGCAAGCATTTCAAAATGATATCCTGTGTTGAAAGAATGGGTCTATGTCTTTCCAAGATRTAGGGCTTGTTTTGAAACTTGAAGACCATCTTGATCCCTATAGAACATTTGCACAAAATTCAATGTGGTGTATGTCTTYCATTTTTTCTTGATATTCAGCACAGCCCTGTGAGTTGTGGTAGTCTTTACACTTAGCGTTGTCCTCTGACAGAGGAAGACAGAGTCTCTCTATCACATATACCATTATTTATAGCTCTGGTTTGGTTAGTAGAATTTGTGGGTATGAACTGACCATTTATTGCCCTTAACTATTTTTACTCTGCTRTAAATGTAATTGATACATGTATTCTATTTTTAACAAAATAATAACTCTGTACATTTTCTGTTACAAAATATTTGATTGATTGATTGATGCAATTTTCTTTTTATTGTGTAGACATAAGAGATAGAATGAAGTTGAAAATAATGTTTTTATTATTCCTTTGGTAGGATGTTCATTTCTGGATTCACAACAAAACTGATACAAATATTGTTATATCAAAATAAAGACCAGAGTTTCTTAAGGCATTCTGAGATTAGCTGACGCATGTAAGATGCTGATATGTAGAGGCCTTTCCCTTCTGCTGAGCAGAAGTGAAGAGCTGCTAATAAGTTACTAGGTCCCTCTCTTAAAAGCTCCAAGCAGAGAACATAGAGAAAAATGTAGGTGTTACCTTCCCAAAGTCATTGGTAGAATTAAGATAACATCCCAGATCTTATTCATAAACCGGTTAGTTATTTTACTGAGGTATATATTTCCAGATATGCTTCCCTTAGGACATAAGCCTGGGAATGCAATCGAACCTTGTTAATGAATTTGCATAGCTGGGCTTTCTGATTTGTCTTGAAGTAATTCATGGGCCTCATCCTTGGCTTCCATTCAAGACCTCATCAAAACGAAGTGGAAATTCTCTTTGTGCAAATATTTTATGTGACTTGAAGGTAAGCTGCAAGTTTTGCATTTTTTCTGACTTTTCCTCTTTTCTTCCCTTTTTGAAGCTAGGGATCACGCTTACCCTTTTCCAGTACTCCAGTGCTCATCCTAGCTTTGCTAAATTCTCAAAAGCTCTGAGATGTCATCAGCTAAGAACAGTAAATCTACCAAGAATAATTGTTCTGAAATCACCCAACACATCTGACCACACCAAAACCTGATCCTTTCATATTCAGGGTCCAGGCTATTTTGTCATTTCTACTAATTGTGACAGCCTCTGGATTGTAGCTGACTTGAGAAGAGAAATGGAAATAAAAGTAYAAAAAAATGTACAATCATTGGTTCAGATCACTTCATTCATTGGTACTGTAGAAGAGATTACCTCTCCCTAGAGATCTTGACTTGATCAAACATCTTAACCTTTCAAACATCTCCTGTCAGTGGCTGTTTTTCTCCCTTGGATAGATCAACTCTTTTCTTAGCCTTTCTCTTTGCAAAATGCTTGTAGACTGATTTCTTGTTACTCTGGAAGAAAAGAGAAGGAAGATAGATGGAAGACCCCAATTTCAAGGTTGGAGGATGCATTTTATAAGKTTTTTTGGCAAAGAAATGTGTCAAGGGTGACTTATGGAAGGGGAATAGCAGACTGACCATCTTGTTTCAATTTTTTTTTTTTTAACATATTGCAACGAAAGATGTGAGGCACTGGTGAGGCCGCATCTCGAATACTGTGTTCAGTTTTGGGCCCCTCACTACAAGAAGGACATTGAGGTGCTGGAGCGTGTCCAGAGAAGGGCGACAAAGCTGGTGAAGGGTCTGGAGAACAGGTCTGATGAGGAGCGGCTGAGGGAGCTGGGGKTGTTTAGYCTGGASAARAGGAGGCTGAGRGGAGACCTTATTGCTCTCTACAACTACCTGAAAGGAGGCTGTAGAGAGGTGGGTGTTGGTCTCTTCTCCCAAGCAACTAGTGATAGGACAAGAAGAAATGGCCTCAAGTTGCGCWGGGTAGGTTTAGAYTGGACATTAGGAAAAAYGTCTTCTCTGAAAGGGTTGTCAAACACTGGAACAGGCTGCCCAGGGAAGTGGTGGAGTCACCATCACTGGAGGTGTTCAAAAAATCTGTAGATTTGGTGCTTCGGGACATAGTTTAGTGGGCATGGTGGTGTTGGGTTGATGGTTGGACTTGATGATCTTAAAGGTCTTTTCCAACCTTAATAATTCTATGATTCTATGATTCTATGTGAGCCAGAATGTGAAATAGGGATACACCAAAACCACAAATTAGAGCGTGGTCCTCACCCAAGAAGTCTTTAATTTGTCCAGACCAAGTGACTCCCCAGGAACTTCGATCACTTTCTGCTTTCCAGACTTTTTCTCCTCCATCTTTTCCAAACATCCACCCATTGTACACCCTTGAAAGGTGGGATAAACTGTTATACACCAAGACACAAGTTGTGTTCCTTTGCTTCCTTCAAAGACTGGGCATGCACTGATGTGCTATCTGAAAATGGTTACAATTGTGTGCACATTTCTGTCACTGCTTTAAAGAAGTGGTAYCCTAAGCTTTGTCCCCAAAGGCAGAGAGAGATTCTGTTTAAATGTGTAAATCAGGAAATCATACCCCAGACGCAAAAAAAAGGTAGCAAACCACAGATATTTGGCTGATGAACGGGATTCATTGCCATGYAATTTCTGTGCAGATTATAGCTCTATTTTGGGCTTAAGTTTTCTTTTATCACACCTTAGGAGTAACATAAAGTGCACTGAAAAATAAATAGAATTTTTTAGTAACACAAAAGGAGATTAATTATTTTATTGCTTTTTATTATTATTTTATATTAATTATTTTATTTAATTATTTAATTGCTTTTATTATTAATTATTTTAATGCTTTTTCTTTTGGAAGTGTGCATGACTTGGCAGGTGTACCTAGCATCTTGTGTTGGCTCAAAGCTCATCACGTTAATGAAGCTGAAAGCTGGATAAACTATTCTAATATCCCATCTTTTTTGCCCTGCTGCTATGCTGAAAATGCTGTTTCTTCAGCTACTGTCCATGTGTGGTACTGCCATGGATAAAGGGCAATTGGAAAGCAGCTCACTAGAAAAATGGCCAGGGACCCAAAAAGATGATAAACACTGTGGTAGGGAAGTTCATGATGGGATAAAAAAATCTCTAGTGATAGCTTTACRTTTATGAAAAGAAAAGAAAAAGGAATGTCCCTTTCCCACATTCCAGGGCAAATGCCTGTTTGAGAAACAGATAATGGGAGGAGGAGAGAGCGGCTGGGGTAATAACAGATGGGGCAAAAGCCCAGAAGATAGGAGGACTGACATTTGTGATTCCACAAGGTAACTTCAGGATCAGCCCCCTCTAGGTTTTTTTTTTTGTAATGGCAGGTTGTCAGAGATGTGGGTCACAACGTACARCAGCTGAGCAGGATCATTTACAGCAAATATATGATCCGGCTTCTCAGAGTAGCTGCAAACTCTGCAAATGTTCACCTATTATTGGCCACGCAACTTTTGTTTTTCTTTCCYGTAGCCACAGTCTGGAGCTTTGGCTGAACCCTTTCCCCTTGCCTTGCTCAGGGAGTCCTATGTACATGCRAACACTGCAGCGATAGAAATTTATGATGTGGGCTGATTCACAGTCCTCTTCCCAGAGGGCAGCGAGTCCAGACCATTAGCACCGGACCACGCTGAACACGAGGCATGACTGCCCGGTRATCAGAAACATATGGCACAGGCATGCAATCGCCCCATGAGCTGAACCAGAAAAGGAGAGCTCTTGGCTGAATGTCAGGCTTGAAATAGGGAGGTGACAGCCAGTCAGGATGACCCTACATAGTAGAGGACACTCAAATAAAAAAGAAAAGCAAAATTGTTGGCAAAACAGTGGAGTAACTGTGAAAGAAGTGTGCAGAGGTTTTAGTCTTTAAACCTACTGCTGGTGAATAGAGCCAGTACTTCAGTAAACAGTCCCAAGGTGAGCTTTATTCCATGCATTAAAGTAATAGTGATTCACAGCAGGAAAAATCTGTGGATGCGAGCCATTTTAATAAGAAAGCTTATACCCCATGATGGATTTTAAGATGAGACACACTGCAAGGGTGTAGTAGAGTAGACCAAAGCTTCTTTCTTGCAGCCAGCATTAGCCACAGCTGCTGTAAACCAGCCAAATTCCACTCTCTTTAAAGAAAATTGTATTAATTTTCACTAGCTGAAGAGTTGTGAAAAAAAGAAGCCCTATTGCTTCTTATTTTTCATCAAATGACTATACTTTAAAAAGTGACTCTGTAACCAGTAGGTGACAGCATAGTGTCACCAGGAAAATGGAAATTATTAAAGCTAACAAGGTGAAAATGCAGGGGTTGTTTGGTTTTGGGTTTTTTTAATTTATTTTTTTATTATATAGTGAGACCTTGCTATCATTACTTAGTCATGTTTTTTTTCTATTTGTTAAGCAATTTTTWTTTTTTTTTTAAATTCCTGAGAAAACCCATGGGTTTTTGTTGGCAATGTATCTCAGGGGATATTTTCCTGCTAAGAAATAAAGAACTGATGGTATTTTCCTATAAAAGGAAACCATGTTACTCTGGAATACATATCAATAAAACTTACAATTTATTAAAAAGGACTCTATATTGTTGTATAAAATTCTTGCTAAATGTGTCAGGACATAAGCTAAAAAAAAAAAAAAAAAAGAGTGTGTATATATGGAGAACCAAAAAGTCAATTTTTTGAAAGTTGCTTGGCATCTCATTTCTCTCCCAAAGCAGATGTTTGCCTTTGATTTGTTTGGGGGATTTCTGAGACAGCATAAAAGGCTATTTAACAAAATTCATTTAGCAGAATTCACACTAGGTAAGATGCACAAAAAAGCAGCAGACAAAACGCTAAGCTCTCTGAACAACAACAGACATTCTGCAAAAAATGTCAAATTTCATTCCCTGGTGACAATTCCCCCTTTACCTCTTTTTTTCCTTTACGCTATCTGGTGTAATAATCCCTCTGAATACCTATTTAGCATCCACTATGGTATGTGATTTTCTATGACAATTGAATTGTTTCAGGCTTGGTGGAGGCAATACCTAGGGACTTGGAAATTCTGAAGCTGCCTGACTTTGTTATGTACCAAGCAACCTTAAGCTGTAGCATGGTTAATTAAATTGCATTTAAAGGCATTTCACACTTGAATTATGTATGCAATGGCATGGTAATATAGTGCTAATACAATTTCTCTACCTAAGGACTAAATTGCATGGCTGTGTTTAGGTTTGCTTGTTTGTGTCTTTTTTCTTTCTTTTTTTTCAGGGGGATGGTAAATGGGCTTTGCTGCAGTCTGCATGAGGGAGAAGGGGAGTGATTAGACACTTTCTATAGCCATGTTTCCACTAACTTTTTAACTGGAGCATCTTCTGCTCTGTACCAAGTAGCTTTGGTGACTGCAATAAGGAGTTGTCCAGCTGTACAGGGACTATCATTCTGCCCCTTTGAAGAGCTAAGGAGCAGAGCCTGATTTCTTGACAAAATGGTTTTTTGTGTGTTGCATTTCTCAACCTGCTAGCTCCACTGTATGTTTAGTCACTCTGGACTTCCTCTGTAAAGCGAATTATGATGGAAGCGAAACTCTAAGAGAAAACAAAACAAAACAAATCCCCMAATCCCCACCCCTCTCTTCTGCAGTGGGTGCATTTTTAAGGAAAATACCTCCATGCAAAGCTGTATGCCTGTATGTGTGGGTGAAAACTGGACTGTTCTGTCGTAAYGAAGATGAAGAACTTGAAGGTCACCTCAGTATCTCTCGGCAGGTTTCTCTCCATACTGAATAACTGTAATGTGGACAATGGAGGAGGGATATAACGATTTCATTGCAGTTGTGTGCATGAAAATCCCTTTCACATTGATAATAGTGTTCCTTGGAATGAGCACCAGAGGGATCTTTCCTTTTTTCCCCTGAAAAGAAAGCATAAGATAAAGCATAACGGCAAGGTGAAAATCAAAGGAGAGAAAATGTATTCAAACAGGAAATGGTTTACAAGAAGCTACAAAGGGCTAAATTGCAGTTTTAAGAGCTGCCTCAAAYAGTGGTAGGAAGTAACTGCATGGGTGCAGACGTTGACTTTTGGCTCAAARGAAAAATCTTCTCTGTACTCTTTCATTAGGGGCTCAGTTTTCTGTGTAGGTCAGAGAGGAATGAATGAGTGACCTCCATGTGATCWGGTCCATGCAAAGTCTCAGAGGTGAGAGACAGGGTGGTATTTGCTTTCGTCCAGTCTTCGGGAACCTCCTCCCTTTGTCATGACCTTTCAAAGATAGTCAAAAGTAGCTTTGCAATGGCACTGCCCTGCTCCATCAGCACTTGTGGGTGCATCCCATCAGGCTCCATGGTCTTGTGCATGTCCTGTTAATTTAAATGTTCCCTAACCTGATCTTTTCCAACAAAGGTAAGTCTTCCTTGTTCCAGACTTTCCCCCCTGAAGGCCGGTCTTACCAGTACAGACCAAGGCAAAGAAGGCACGRCCTGTTCTCTGGCCTTTTCAGTGTCCTTTGTCAGCGGGTGAGAGGAGAGGAATGGCTGGAGAGCAGCCCTGCAGAAAGGGATCTGGGGGTGCTGGTCGACAGCAGGCTCAATAGCAGTCAGCAGTGTGCCCTGGCAGCCAAGAGGGCAAACCRCATCCYGGGGTGCATCAAACACAGCACAACCAGCCAGTCAAAAGAGGGGATTGTCCCGCTGTATTYAGCGTTGGTGYGGCCTCACCTGGAGTACTGTGWGCAGTTCTGGACCCCATAATTTAAGAAGGATGTTAAGGTCCTCCTCTAGAGGCGGCAACAACGCTGGTGAAAGGGCTGGATGGMACTTCCTATGAGGAGTGGCTAGTTTGGAGAAAAGGAGGCTGAGGGGCAACCTCATTGCTCTCTACAGCTTCCTGAGGAGGGGAAGTAGAGAGGGAGGTGCTGAGCTCTTCTCCCTGGGATCCAGCGATAGGATGCGTGGGAATGGTTCAAAGCTGCACCAGAGGAGGTTTAGACTGGACATTAGGAAGCATTTCTTTATCGAGAGCGTGGTCAAAGACTGGAACAGGCTTCCTAGAGAGGTGGTCGATGCCCCAAGCCTGTCAGTGTTTCAGAGGTATTTGGACAATGCCCTTAATGACATGTTTTAACTTTTGGTCAGCCCTGAAGTGGTCAGGCAGTTGGACTAGATCCTTGTATGTCCCTTCCAACTGAAAATATTCTATTCTATTCTATTCTATTCTATTCTATTCTATTCTATTCTATTCTATTCTATTCTATTCTATTCTAAAGGTGCCTTTCATCATTCAGCAGCTGGCCCACATTTTCCCTAGTCTTCCTTTTGCTGCTGCTATAGCTGTAGAAGTCATTTTTGTTGCCATTCATGTCTCTTACCAGATTCAACTCCAGGTGAGCTCTGGCTTTCCCAGCCACATTCCTGTATGTTCAGACAGTGTTTCCATATTCCTCCTGGGTCACCKGCCCCTGTTTCCATCTCTTGTAAACTTCCCTTTTATGCAGAAGTTTAGTCCTTGAGTCCAGGAGCAACTTGTTCATTCATGAAGGCCTCCTGCTGCCTTTGCTTGACCACCTGCTCATCGGGATGGACTGCTCTTCACCTTGGAGTYGATCCTTGAATATCAAACAACTCTGCTGGATCTTTCTTCTCTCCAGGGCTATATCCCATGGGATTCTTTGAAGCAGTTCTCTCAATAGTCCAAAGTCTGTTTTCCTGAAGCCAAGGGCTGTGATCCTACTATTTGCCTTGATCTTTCTTCTCAGGATCCTGACCACCACCATCTCACAGTCACTGCAGCCAGAGCTGCCCCAGCCTTCACATTCCCAACCAGTTCTTCCTGGCTGTACATATGAGGTCTTGTAGAGCACCTCTCCTCATCAGCTCCTTGATCACCTGTGTTAGGAACTTTTCATCAACGTACTCCAGAAACCTCTAATTTTGTTGTGGTTTTTGTGTTTTGTTTCCCCCCCCCCCCCCCATGTGTTGTCCCGTTAGCAGATACTGGGCTGTTCGGAGTCTCCAGTTAAGTTTGGAATGTAACTTTCTTTCTTATCTGCATGCATACCTGAGAACTGAGGCAACCATGCCTTCTTCCAGAACATTTGATTTACAGTCATAAGTGATTGTCCCACTATTGGTTTTCTAATGGAGTTAACAAAGTACATTACTGTCTTCCACAGCTTCTGTCCAAACTTCACTCAATGTATATGTGAACACCAAAAGGTGCCTCATTTTTATGTGAAGAAGGTAAATATTTTCCCATCTACTTAAAATACAAATTAAAACCCAAACACTATAATATCACCTCCTGTGACTGTATCAATACATTTCAGTAAGCAGGTTCAAACTCATTAACTTTTGATAGCAGGTGTTCTACCAAAAATGGAATATCTGTCTGTAAGTAAGAGCAGATCAGTGCTTTGGTAGCAAAGATTATGGCATCACTGATTCAGTGCGTGAGCTTGTCTGACAGTGTTTGTGAATTAACAAGRCAGTGTGCATGTCTATGGATTGTGATGTACTCTGACTTGTGAGGCCCCTAAGCAGTAACTTTCAATGYTGCTTGGGAAAGTAGAGTGTAGAAAACACAGCATTCCATTCCTCTGCTCAGAAATTCCTTTCAGCCCATGTCTCAAAGGTCAGTGCATACAAGGACACTACACCAGATGAACAAGGTTAACTGGATGAATTGCTGAACTCCGTAGTTACAGGTAAGACACGTCTAGGTGAATTCACAGTTGTGAAGAAACTTGCGTATGAAATTGTATACACATAAAAAAATTAACTATRGCATGTCTGAGTCTAAAGTATTGTGTGAAGAGGCCTGAAACAATACTTGAAACTGAAAAAAACCTTCATTTGTTTCCATAAGAAGAACTTTGTGGACATTTTTAATCTATAAATAGGATTGCATAAAAGAGCTACCTGACTCTATAAGCAGTGGGCATTTTTTTGCCCTGTTTTTTTTTGAAAAAAAAAAAAAAAAACACCATGAAATTTTTCTGTGTGTTTGCCTTTTTGTCTCCCTTTCCTTCTCACCCCAATAATTTCTGAGCTCTTTGGTCATTTTCAAATAAATTCAACAGAAAATTAGAGTTCATGAAGACATTGATTTTTACCAGTTTCATGAAAATCAGCAGTCAAATAGGAGACTGTCTCATGGCCCCATTGAGTTAAAAATAGTGAGAAATCAACCATAAACATGTATGTACATATTTGGCAAGGTCCAGATAGCAAATCAGCGTTAATGCAGTTCTGTATTGGCATGGGGGCCAGGTGAGGACTGAAGCTATTAGATGGGTTGGACTCCAGGATAAAATTGGAGGTATTGGAGTACATGGGTTCTTGAGAAAATGTGGGAAGTTTGAAACGTCTTGGAAGWAGTATAGGAATATAGGAGACAAGTCTTGAGGAAGGCAGGCTTCATTAGTTTTAACAGTCATTGAAGTGTGTTTTCTTGCTAACAGAAGCAACTTGTAAGACCTTGAATATTGACTCTGGCTGCAAGTGGTGTCATTCATGTGTCTTGTTAACAGGACAAAGACAAGTTGCAGTTGTCACAGTAGACCACACTGCGAAAACGTCAGGTSTCATCAGAGATGTAGGCAAGACTACCGGAATATACATAGCATACATACTACTGCTTTTAAAAGGCTGCATAATCTTCTATCAGAAGTTTTTATTAGTCAAAAAAAAAAAAAAAATCTTCCTTCTATTTCCTAGTACTGTTGCTAAGGGAAGGCAAATCTGAGGACTTCTAAGACCCAAGAGATTTCTCCACCTCTGTCTTTGTGCTACTGCATCTGTTTGCAGGTTCGGACACAAGCAAGGCTGAGCCCGTACTCTAGAGATGCCAAGACGTGCAGTACACACACRTCCAGCCACWCARACCAACACAGACAGGAAGCAGTGCCTTTGTTGTCACCCACATAAACACCTACAACACTTGCACAGACRTGGACAAGACAGACAACTGACCCTAGCACTGGTCTCTGGCTGATCAGGATTTCCAACATGCACACAACTTCAGTCTCCTGATTCACAGCCAGATGCGTGTCCACATGTCCCTTGGAAGTAGATCACATTGTAAGTCCTTTCTGAATCCATGCCCAGACTCTGTGTCCCTTTTCCAGCCCTCAGYTCTGGTCTTGTGAGTTTCCTAAGACTGGTCTCCACCTACCCACTTCTAACCCTGCTTGACTTCACTGGTGAGTCATCCCACACACCCACACATGTAATAGAGACCAAGGTCATCCTGAAAATATGATCATTCAGGTGGCAGTAATCAGGTGTGGGGCTTGGCCTGATCTGCAGCTTGTTTACATAGAGCTGACTCCTTTAATCCCTTTTTGCTCCATTTTTTTCATAGTTGTTCCTACCTGATTGTCTTTGGTCCAATCCTTTACATGCATTTGGCCCTTCCCCTAAACATCCCAGAATTTTTGCACATTCCCACAGTCCCAAAACATCCTATAGCAAATTTTACACTATCCTATCAGCCTCCTCAAACATSCAATAATAGTTTGGGATTATATCCCAATAAAGCTTGCTTTTTTGCACAAGACCCATGGTAGTCAAGCTACATTTGAGTGGTTCCTTTACTGGCCCACCCATCTGTGACCTGAGAGCTCTTGTCYTTCATGCCATCTCCATCGTCTCAATGTTGTTATGGTTCATATACTTAAGTGTTTAATTTATTATTCTTCTTGTYTCTTCTTTTTGGTTTTGTTTCATGTTGAATGGTTGTCAACCTCACTGACCGGATGTCCTGATATTCAGGATATCCATATATCTTTCCATTCCACACATCCTTACAACTACAACTGCCATCTTCACTCTCTTCCTCTGTGCTCTTTTCCTTTATTTTCCATCTTTGTGTGTGTGTCTTGTTTCTCTGTTTAAAAAAAAAAAACCTTCATGGATCTCTTCTGCCTTTAGAGGATATTAGAAACACGATCCTCAGTTATAGTTATTCTAAATTTATTGGCTTGATTACAAAGTGTTAAGAAGTGTTGAACCTGACTGCCAGAGGGACAATCATAGAATAAGAATAATCATAGAATAATTTAGGATGGAAGGAACCTCTGGAAAACACTCTGTCCACGCTCCTTTTCAAAGCAGTGCTACTTTCACAGTTAAATCAGGTTTCTCAGGGACCCATCTAGTCAAATACTGAAAATCTCCAAGGATGTAGCTTCCACAACCTCTCTGGGAACTGTTCCAGAGTTTATCCAGTCTCATTGTGAAACCAAAGCTGATTTCAACAGAGATGTTTTTGGTTTTGTTTCTCTTTTTTCCCYCTCCTTGTTTTAGTAATATTTACAAAAGTGGGAGAAAACACTCGCTTTTCACCTAAAAACCAAACAACTTCAGTATTTGTGATAATATACTGTAACATGTCCTGTAGAGAGAAGGAAAATTCTGAAACACAATTCCAGTAAGAGGTTTTCAGCTGTTTTGTCATTTAAAAGAAAATTTTTAATTTCTAATCTACACACATGTCTGCATAGTTAATGTTTTATTTTTAAAGTCAGACTTTTCAGGAGAAAATACTAATGAAAACACTTCATCTTCAGAACTTTTTAAGAGTGATAGACAATCTCTGGGGGTGGCTGAAGGATTTTAATTAGCCAAATAACAGTTTCCAGTGATTTCATTATGTCCACATTTATATCTTTTGAATTTGAGTTGATTTTATTATGSATTGATTTAAAAATGAATTAATTCCCTTTTCTTCAATAATTGTGTTAGGGAATCTTTAAGAGCAAAAGGTTTCTTTGAACTTAAAAATGATATATTTAATATTTTGAAGGAGTGGATTAAAGTAACTCCTGGTAAATGTAAGTACAGTTTTTACTTTGATAACGTTTACTGTAAGAGATTCAAATTTATTTTTCAAGTATTTATTTYAGATATTTATACTGCCTCCATTATTACAGTTCCTAAGCACGTCTAACCCTCCAGGTTTATTTAGACAATATTTTTTGGCTGCTCAGATGCTATCCTTTTACAAGCAGTCTGGAGAGCTGAAGTGAAGAAAGTCGAATGGCATTTCTAGGACAAATGGACGAGTGTGCAGACACTGTTGAACAAGTGCCAGTGACTGCCTTAGATCTGAGACCAAGATGGTTATTTCAGCTTGTGTATAGGGTCTGCTAGTATAATTTGAGTCATTCARGATGTCTGTTCCCTACTCAGGACACACAGTGTCCTGAAAAATCTTGCTAAGAGAAACCATGTGTTAGAATGTGAGACTAAGGTAAAAAATGGTATCATCTGTGTTTCTCTTTAGTAGTATAAAGATAGTTTTTGCATTATGCTCTATTGTGTAGTCCTGATGTATCCTTAATACCTTCCTAAAGCATCAGACAAATGATGGTGGCGGACTTGGGAGCTAAACACAAGCCTGCTAAGATCCAACCTCAAACCCTATTTAACTAGTCCATCAGATACAGGCTGTCTGTGTTTTCTAGGTTAATATTCACATTCTGGAATGATTGAATGTATTTGTTACGCAGACTTCAGCAGATCTATTGGGTTGTGTCATCATTGTTTCCCCCCCATCCTGGGAATTACGTAAAAACTACTCTAGTGAATTAATGGTAAATATGGAGCTCTACCATTCCACGCACAGAGMGTAAAGCTCAGTGCCGAAGTTCACAGTTACCGACTTCTCAACCTTCCTTTGAGAAAGGGGTAAGTCTCCTTCTTCCCTTATTTTGTGATCCTGGTCAACTACTTTGGCCATTGATTTTGGAGGATTGGATGAATTAGGGTTCTTTCATTCTTCTTCACTTCAAGCCATCACTGCATGAACCTGCTAATAGTATAATTACCAAGTTCTGTAYTTGAAGTCAAAACCTGAGCAGAAAATTAAGCAAGGACCTTCAACTTACTGCATTTCAAAGAGGGCTATAGAGAAAGAAAAGGTTGTTTACTGTGGGAAGAGACAAGTCTTGTGTTCATCTTGTAGTAAAGATGGTGATATTAGCCTGGGATTAGAGTTTTCTGTTCTGTCTCAAAGTTCCTGTTTGACCTTACACATTCCTATAAATGAATCTATAAAGCTATTGCCAATGCAGATGAAAGTCTAGTGTGCTTTTCAGAAACCTCTAGGTACTATGGAAAACCCTTGAGACCATTGAACTATCTATAGCAGTCAGATGTGTTATCACCCCTACATTTAGATTTATACAGCACAAATTTCTACATTTTCACCTTAAGCTAGCTTTGTGTTCAGTTGGGAGAAATAGGCCCCTTTATGGGTCAATCCCTCTGACTGATTTTAGGATGGGACACATCGTGCCATAGAGTACTATTCTTCTTCCATGAAATCCATAAGAAGTCTAGCATAAGCAGAGCAGTTACAGAGATCTACATATCCTCCACTGGATATCTAGGACACCAGGGGTTTTTTTTTGTTTCTTTTTTCCTAAGTAACTCAGTTGTCTTCTGTAAAAATTAAATAACTATGTATTTCAAAAGTCATAACACTGTTTCTCTATCTCAGTGGGATTTTGAGAGTCTAGACATCTAAAAARGATAGGATAATAAGAGCAAGAAATCTGTTGTAACTAGATCTTCAGTCCATTTGGGTTTCCTGTATCCTTACTGAGATATTGATAAAATTTGTCATAGTTTAGGGGTTATATTTAATATACATAATCACTAATCAGAAGTTATATTTCTATATGTAGTAGACAAAGTATGGTTACATCTTTTGTATATTCTTACCCTTAGCTGACATATTCTTCTCACAATATAGTAATCTACMAAAAAAGTAATTTTAGGATAAAATAAGAGACATGTAGTGCTGCTTTTGTTATAATTTTGTTAAATATTATGGCCTACTGGGTGGAGAATTGACCTGGGCATTACACGTTGGTCTGACATTCTTCCACAACTCTGCTAGTGATCTAGAAATAACCTTGGCCAAATAACTTTGTCTCTTTGTGTGACTTTTCTCATCTCTARCACTCATAATTGCACTTTTCTCTTTTGCAAAGTGACTAGAGATTACCAATAAAAWATCTACTGTGCAAGCTATGCAATCTATTATTACCCATTTCAGGACAGGTTTTAGTTAATATTTAAACTTGATTAGCTTGCTTCTTGCTATGTAGTCAGTGGGACTACTCTTGCTTAAAGTTATGTAYATGCTTAAGTACTTTACTAAACTGAGACTTAAATTTTAGTTTATGGGAAACGCTGACGTTTAATATCACATAGGGGTGTACTTTCATATTGATTCTGCAGATATTCATAATAAAGCTGCTGTAATTAGAGTGAAGGAGGTAGACCCTAGTGCTTTGGCAAATGATTTTAGTTTAATTCTTCCATGCMATCAGATAGTGTTTAACTATTCATCAAACTGTGACTTACATAAAGGCCACAGAGAAATTCATCACTAGAAAAAGTACCAGGCATTCTTGGCTTTCAGTTTTGTGTCTTGTGCTATCTTTTTTCACAGTATTCTGATGTGTTTGCAAAAACAATGAAAAGCATCACTATTTTGTGAAATCCCCWTACTAACTGGCAAGTATCCTTAAGAAAGCAATGTTAGTATTTTTTAATATTTTGGTTCTGCACTGATTTATCTTAAATCTTGTTTAAAAGTTTAGATTAATTTTTCATGCTGACTATTACAAAGTGTAATGCTCCCTAAATTACAGCCTCTTACAGCAATAATTGGAAGGTATGTGGCTGTCCATGAATTCATTTTAGGCTCTCAGGAGATGGAGGTCATGCCTTATCTCATCAGAAAGGCAATTTACGCCAGATTTGTAATGAAGTTTCAGATTAAACATGTGATAGTTTGATAGCTTGAACACGTGTTGTACACCTTTCCTTAAAAGAGTAGCTCACTTGCATGCTGATAGGTACCATGGCTAGGAAATGTCTTCTCCTTATTAAGATTTATTTTAGAACTCTGCGTAATGGAAGACTATTCACATTATGGTCCTCCTAGAATATGCAAATGTATTCTCGCATTCCCAAGGCAAATATCAAAGAGAGACATGAGCAAAGCATTTCCATCATCATTATATTCCTATCCCGAACAGATGTGGATTAGTGACGCGTTATTGCCAAGATCACAATCTGTAGTGGAATAAACTGATGTTACTCTGAAACTCACCATGTTCTTTAATTTGTTATTTTCCTCAGTTTTTCCAGCAACTGAGGAAGAGTAAAAACAAGATAATAAAGTCTGCAGCCGAGAGTGAATACTTTGGGATTCTGTTCCAAAGTCTTTGGTCTTTCCAACATCCAACAGTTGCTCTTGGGTCAGTGCACTTTATATTATAAACTTTATAATATAAACTTTATCATGACATCTAACATTATAGAGTTATTTTAATTAGAAACTTTCAAACCACTTTTACCAGTAGGCAATAAGTCCCATCACCACCAGATTATCAAAGTAGGTTTTAGAAGCTTTTAACTCTGGATGATAGAGAACAGTTTGGGTAAACATCTCTTGGAGACTTTTTAAGTATAATTAAAGTTTTCTCAAAATGGAAAGATGAACAAGGTGATCTCTTGAGGTAATTTCTGTACTTACTTGGCTATATTCTCATTTTACTGAAAGAAATTTATAATTTRCAAGTGAGATGATTGGTTTAGCTTCATCAGCAGGAAAAAAGCAGAGCTGGGAACACCACCCTAATCTGCCCCTATTCCTTCTTTTTTTTCATGGATGTCTATTTAAACTATGACTGCATCTGCATTTAGATTTAAAGAAAGCAGAAGAATTAATTCTGTGGAATGTAAAYTAGTTGTATGAAAGGAACATTAAATCCATCTATCATCAGTTTCCCTTACTTTGTCATTTCTTAGTATACAATGACTATAAAATATTGGCTAAAACTGAGTGTTCAATTTGAGAAGAAAAAGGTCAGTAGCAATCATTGAGTTTATCATGAAATTAAGAAATAGGTTATGCCTGAGATTCACCATATTTTTTTACTATGCTTTCATGATTCTTCACCCTAACAAGTACTAGGATATCAGTAAACAAAATCTTTATCGTAGATGGGGGAAATTCCCAGAAGAAGGGCTGTGTTAGAAGTAGATTGTTTTCTATTGACGTCTGGGGTATCTTTCTACCCTCATTAGCCCTTCCAGTCGATTTCATGTTTGCATAATGAAAGTTTGTGCTAGCTTTGAGTCTGACATTAGATTTTAATGAGTGGTTCYTACACCTATAGTCAAATTAGGGCAGTCACCAGAGCTTTTTTTGACATAACAAAACAGCACTAATGTGCCTCGAGTTTTAGTTTGCTAAGTATTGTGCATAACTACAAATAATATGAATAATACAATCTTTAAGCCCCATTGCAACATATTTCTGAATATTGGAAGTTTATTGAACTGTAAAAAAAAAAATCTTGGCATAATCTGAATACATAAACATGAGCAGGGAATCTGGAAGGAAAATGGGGAAATTTTGAGGACTTGCCTTTAAAATATATAGTTTAAGACAAAGTATGTGGATCCTGGTGAGTTTTTCTTCTCCAGAGACACTGACACGAATGTACCAACATTAATTACTTGATTCCATATATTAAGGATAAATTTAGGCCTGTTTCCTATCTGAAGATACGGAAACTGTACTCATGCTAATTAAGAGAGCGACTAGGAAATTATTTAGACATTATAATCTGCTACAAAGACAACAAAAATTAAGTCTAATAATAAATCTATATAGTAATTTGAAAACTATAGGGCTGTTCTATTTCTGCTTTTATCAGAATATATTGAAATARTTCTTCTCATTTCTCTCCTGCTACTCCTGATCTTCTTCAATGTAGTAAGAGACATGAGTTGCATGTTCCACTTGATTTATGGYGTTTTATGTTCTTGCAAGATATAAAGATCTTCGATGCTCTTGTAGAATTTGAATGAACTAAACTGAATTGACTTGTAAATGRAAGCAGGATTTCTTGAAATCTAGATAACTAAGAAAATCTGCAGATGTTTAATTTAGAATTACAGAACATTCATTTCACATCCTGTKTCATAAAAATGGTCCCAGGATACATGGCTTTTCAGGGACATCTGTGAGTAATGCAAATGAGGATGCCGACTGACAGCCCTGAAAATTACCCRTGGAGCAGCAGGGAGATGGCAGCAGGCAGGTTCTGCAAAGCTGCTCGCAGCGAGCCTGCCGCACAACGCTGTCGAGCATCTCGCCTCCAGATCTGGCCAGTGCTCTCTCGTAACGCGGGCTGAAACTTTGGATGGCAACTTTAAATCTGAGCACCCTGCTCAGTCATCAGACCACAGAAGTTTATCCTTTCCTGCTTGCCTGCAATTCGAACAGGGAGACATTTCAGACATGGAGGTTGCTATTCAAATAATCTCCTGTACTCTCAGGTAATGAGACCTGCCTGTAGCTGACATGTTGTAGTAATACAGTCTGAAAAGACACCTGCCAAAATGCAGCTATTAAAAATTTTAGTTGGAGGATTTTTTCCTGTGTCAGTATTCAAAAAGTCAAAACAATAAAAAATTTCTTTAGAGATTGCTACAAAACCTGTGTTGAAAAATTAATGTGTAGTCTTCCTTAGCACTTACTCTTAACTATTAGAGTAATGTGTTCTRTGCTATTTTCTTATCATTTGTGCACTGTTATGTAGCAAAACTATGTGCCTGTTCCATGGCACACATTTGAAAAAGCAGGCAAAGAAGGTGCTTAAAACTTCAATGACAAGGTCTTATGGAGTCATGGCATGTAAAACCACAGGGTCTCACTGTTGTTAAGCGTCCTACATGCTTTATCATGTCTTCATCTGRAGCTTTATTTTCATCAGTGTTACAGGCTTGTTTCAGTTCTAGATGTAGCTCATTTTGGGCACAACCACTCTTCTTTTGCATTGATGAGTAACCTTGTTCCATAAGTGAATGAAAATCRTTTTGATTCTTTGATAATCCAAACCAGCCCTTTCCAGTTTTAATGTTCAAGGAGCCTGCAAAGACAAAGTTACTGTTTTTAAAGGACTAGTAATGCAGTTAGGATAGCCTATTATAGAGAAGAAAAATACTMTTTACTGAAAGATTTAACCACTTGTGCTGGAGATCCAGCCCAAAGTCGGACAAATGGTTACATGAGAGACTACAAGGTCGTGTCTGACAATGGAGAAGATAAGACATATGTGACTAAATCTCATTATTGGGCTCTCATTGCAGTGTTCATGGAGCAAGACTGTCATAGAGAGTGAAGTAACCAGGATGAAGTGAATGCAATAGTTATTTGATGTTCAGGAGGAAAGACTCTTTCAAACACAGAACATATCTGTGGTGGGTTGACCCTGGCTGGACGCCAGGTGCCCACCGAAGCCGCTCTATCACTCCCCTCCTCAGCTGGACAGGTGAGAGAAAATATAACGAAATGCTTCTGGGTCGAGATAAGGACAAGGAGAGATCATTCAGCAATTATTGTCATGGGCAAAACAGACTCGACTTGGGGAAAATTAATTTATCATCAATCAAATCAGCATAGGATAATGAGAAATAAAAACTAAATCTTAAAACACCTTCCCCCCACGCCTCCCTTCCTCCCAGGCTCAACTTCACTTTCGATTTCTCTACCTCCTCCCCTCCAGCAGTGTAGGGGGACGGGGAATGGGGGTTGTGGTCAGTTCATTACACGTTGTCTCTGCCGCTCCTTCCTCCGCAGGGGGAGGACTCCTCACACTCTGCCCCTGCTCCAGCATGAGGTCCCTCCCACAGGAGACAGTCCTCCACGAACTTCTCCAACATGGGTCCTCCCCACGGGCTGCAGTTCTTCATGAACTGCTCCAGCGTGGGTCCCTTCCATGGGGTGCAGTCCTTCAGGAACAGACGCTCCAGCGTGGGTCCCCCACAGGGTCACAAGTCCCACCAGCAAACCTGCTCCAGCGTGGGCTCCTCTCTCCATGGGGCCACAGGTCCTGCCAGGAGCCTGCTCCAGCACGGGCTTCCCACAGGGTCACAGCCTCCTTTGGGTGCATCCACCTGCTCCAGCGTGGGGTCCTCCATGGGCTGCAGGTGGATATCTGCTTCACCGTGGACCTCCATAGGCTGCAGGAGGACAGCCTGCCTCACCCTSGTCTTCACCAGGGGCTGCAGGGGAATCTCTGCTCCAGTGCCTGGAGCACCTCCTCCCCCTCCTTCTTCACTGACCTTGGTACCTGCAGAGTTGTTTCTCTCACATGCTTTCACTCCTCTTTCCAGCTGCAGTTGTGCAGGTTTTTTTTCCCCCTTCTTAAATATGTTGTCACAAAGGCACTAYCACCATCGCTGATGGGCTCAGCCTTGGCCAGTGGCGGGTCCGTCTTGGAGCTGGTTGGCATTGGCTTTGTCTGACATGGGGGCATCTTCTGGTATCTTCTCACAGAAGCCACCTCTGTAGACCCCTCACTACCAAAACCTTGCCACGCAAACCCAACACAGTAGCATGGGGAAGATGTGCTTTGTGGTGTGTGTTTGGTATTGGCCTCAGCTGCCCACCCTGGGGACCTCTTTGGTGCTCTCTCAACTCCTGCATATCTCACGTGCCCAAGCCACATTCTGATGGAAAGCTGGTGGGACAGAGGACGACGGAGAGAGGAGAGACTGGCCCCCATCCTCCGTGTCCCCAGCATGCCAGCTGGAGGTAACCAGCTATACATCCAGCCTCAGGAGTTAGGAGCACTTCTGGGTATCACAGTTCAGACCAAGACTTTTTGCATCCTGACTTTCCCTCCCCACTTCCCAATGAAGTTTTCTGCCTCAGCAGAACAAAGACAATTGTGTTAAGATTGCTTTTGTGATAGGTCAGCCCTGTTGTACAGGAAAATCGTCTGTGATATTTTATTACCCACATTGATATAAACCAGCGCTGCTCAGCAAGAATATAACGCACCTGGTTATAATCAGCTCTCCTATTGAACACTAATTTTGTTGAGATCTTCAAACATCCATCAACCAATTGCTTTTGGTTACTTGGTATATTTCTTCCTATAATTTCAGCATTTAATTCCATAACTACATTTTAAAAGGAAGGAAAGAAGGGAGGGGAAAGGGTGGAGATTGGTATTCCAGAAACTAATCTGCACAGAATTACTATCATCATTTTCAGACATGGAATGGAATAGATGATGCAGTACGTCATCCCTATGTTTTGTTTTTGTTTTGTTTCTAATGCTCATTATCTTTTTTTTTAACTTTCAGTTTCTTGCAGAGACAATGAAGCAATTGCTGGATTTTACTTTAGGGTGGCTACTGTCTAACAAGATAGAAATCAACTCTTAAAGTCTGATTTTACACTAGTAGTAAAAAGTTCATCGGAATCGCCTAAATCCGTTTTTTCCTGTTTATACAAAAACATTACCAAAGAAAACTTAAACTGAGGAATATGATGGATGAAAAGTGATGGGGCCTGTGGGAGTACTGGGGAGCATGCAACTTCCTCAGAAATTATTGCATCAAACAGATTTAAGAATCCATTTTGTGCAGACCAAACAAATCTGCACAGTTTTTACGCTAAGTAAGCTAACTAAAAAAATGTATCTGTTTCTGATGCTGTTGCTTGAGATATAAACAGCTGAGGCATTGCTGAACTCCTGTTATATAAAGGAGTTGTCAGTGCATATAAACGCTTCTCCTTTGTCACCCTGCAACTTTGAAACTCCATCTTTTCCCTCTTCTTCAGTCTATAAACCAATGTTTTAACCCTCAGGAAGTGCTATAAAAAGTGATTTTCTTTTCCTAGTTCTCTGTGATAAGCATGAGTGTGATGGGTGAATATGAGAGGACAGTGATTGTTATATTGGTATGACCATTTAGGCCTTTGGTATGAGTACGTTACTTRCAGCATATGTTATTTTGGAGATGCATTAAAATCTGTCTTCTTAGAGYAGCATAGGGCTGAGCTAGGTGTTAGGCATAATAAAAATTCTAATGAAGATGTAATACAGTCTGGGTAGCGTTTCCAGCYATACACGCGTCTGCAAGATATCATCTTGGTTTTTTTCCTAATCAGATTGAGCAATGAACATTAAGACAATGCTGGTTATTGCCTTCAGTAACGCTTCCATTGCAGAAAGTCCTGGCRAGGGCTCTTCCTCTTCATGGCTATTACTCTTTAACAGAGCATGCATCGTCTAACCTCCATCCTCTGTATGACAGGAACACTTCAATGATGGAMGATTGATTTACCTTTTAGGATGAAAGATGGTCTGGCTGTATCTACGGCAGTAAATTAAACAGCGCTAGAGAACATTGCCGGGCACTGGGACGTGACTGCGCGGACTGCGAAACTGCTCAAGCAGTTCCTCGCAGGCTTTTTGTCCTTGCCAGCTTGTGCGCCCTTAAATAGGGAGCTCCTGAGCTCAGTTTGGAAACAGGATCCTTCSAGGGACCTTCCCCAGGAGGCACTTTCCATGCAGACTCTGTCTGCAGGCTGAGATTTTACTAGCGCAGTAAAATCTGGGCTCTTCTGTGTCACCCAGCCTCAGAGCCAGGCGTGTTCCCAGGCACGTCTGCCATACCTGAAGAGGTAGATATAACAAGTGCCCATGGGTTTCTCTGTAGGTAGAATCAAAYAGTCTTCCGTACCCTTGACGTGCAAGGCCATCCTTTTCTTGTGACCTGTTTGGCTAAAGTAGGAAATTTGTATAACACATGTGGCCAATATTTGGCAGAAACCTGAACATATATGTTGCAGCTAGATTTCTTAGTGATGTGCAGCTAAAGAATATGCTTAAAAATGAACTGGATTTATTTTTCATTCTGTCAGTGTGATTATAGGGATTTAATTTTTTGTATGAAGATTTTAGTTTCTTCACCTAGGTAGGATTGCTTATCCGTGTCTGAAGTCTGCTTACACAGGATATGTTTTTGAAGCAATATTTGTGGGAGCAGGTATTGCCTTCATACCTTGCTTTTGTCCAGGRATGTTTTCAAGACATTTCAAGATGGTCGATGTACAACCAAGGCACCATGATCAGGGGCTATGAAAGAGAAGGTACGCTTTCCCTCTCTGCCCTGACCCCCTCCTGCTCCTTCATGTGTTTCATCCAACAACTGCAATGTTTTGGAAAGATGAATGAATGATGTCTTCAGTAAATACCCTGGGGGTGGTCTTTGGTGATGTAGCTTACAAAAAAAATCAGAAAACTCTCCAGAGGAGCACCTTCACAGAGCTGCCCCTTCCTTCCCCAGAGGATGATCTCKCCTCTTTGGTAGTATCAAGCAGTGCTTTTTGCAGACCATCAGGACACCAGGCAGCTCCCTTGTGAACTGATGGAAATCAGCAGCTCCACAAACCGAAGGAAGTCCGGCTGGCTTTAAATTTGCATGAGGTTACTGAATTATCAAACCGAATACTAGCACAAGGTTCATATCTATTTTCAATACCAGACCCAGAGGCTTTAAGGGAAAGTCTAATGGTTGGTGTAGCTTTCTGTGGATCCAGATGCCCAGTACTGCCTTTTAAATATAGATTGATTTATCAATCGATCCAAAATGCCCCTGTGCACCCTGACATGTGATTCGTTTGTAATTCATGCCATGAGTTGCACCTGAAAATCAGAAGTTACACTGGAAAATTTCCCAAGTGCCTGTAGTTGGGAAACTCAGTGTGTTTTTTTTTTTTTAAATTAGGTGGGTTTTTTGTTTAGAGACAAGAAATCTTAAAGATCCAAAAGCACTGTAGAGGTGCTGGGTGGAATTCATCTTATCTAACCGTAATGCAGATATCTACTTCTAAGGCAGTSTCCCAGGAATCTCTTCTTCTGTGGAGGGAAGTAGGCTCTGTAAGACGTGCTTCAGCTCATCCTAATGTAGCTGTCTGCAGAAGACAGGTGAAACRTGCTCTACAAGTGCCTGTTTCACTGCCCTGATGATGAAGCAAGGCTTCCAGAAGTATGTCGTAGGTGTCTAAAACTGAGATGAATCCCACCTGCTGTGCTTATAGACTGTTTGGCCAGACTAATCATCAGCTCCAAGTCAGCAGAGATTTGTCTACAAAGCTGTGGAATCCCATACCTTAKATTCACCCCTCAAACTATATTTTCTTGATTTTCGGGCAAATATCAAAGTTATGAAACACTTCTATTTCAATACAAATGACAATGACAAGATGTATATCAAAGAATGTACCATAGAAAGACACTGGAAAAAAATCCCACAAAAGGGGATTAGCCAAATTAAAAACCAAGCAACAAACACACACCAAAATCCCAAACATGTTAACTAAGATCCCTAAATGGTTGCAAATCCTTAGGAACGGGACAGCAAGAGGAAAGATGAAAACAGTAATACCCTAATTTTGGAATATAAGATTTAGAAAAAAAAAATAAAGAGAGAATTTAATTCTTCATGTAATTAAGTAATAAAATTTTAAAAGGTCTCTAGAAAGTATTTTACTTGATATTATAATTTATAGGTATAAACTCACATTTTACTTAATTTAAATATGTTCAGCTGTGCTTGATGTAACTATTTTGGTTGGTATTAATGTGCCTTAAATATTTGAGAACAGTGGTGTTTAAGTGAACGTGTGATTGTTGTGCTAGGCACTCTGGTCATGGGCAATTCCAGTGCTAYAGAAACTGCTGATGTCGATTTGTCATCGGAACTGACGTGAGCAGAAAGCACATACTTCGCAGCAAGTAACATCCATGTATTCAAAAATCATGAGTCAGGTCTGCAAAATCCACAAGTTTTGAAATCACACCCTAAAATAAACACATAGAATGTATTTTGCAACTTTCTGTGAGTATCCRTTTGTGTGTATGTGTGCTTAAAACTGCTTAAAGGGAAAATGTCTTCACTGAAGTGTGTGTGATGTTTCAAGGGTCCAAAGCCATCTTCAAACACAGAGGAAACAATACATGTCTCCACCTGGCTGTTTTTAGAAGCTGTTTTTCCTGTTGCTCTCTGCTTCAGCCAGGATCTGCTCTGAGAGGCGACCTCATTGCTGTCTCCAGCTTCCTGAGGAGGGGACGTGGAGAGGGAGGTGCTGAGCTCTTCTCCCTGGGATCCAGTGATAGGACACGTGSGAATGGTTCAAAGCTGCTCCAGGGGAGGTTCAGACTGGACATTAGGAAGCCTTTCTTTACCAAGAGGGTGGTCAAAGACTGGAACAGGCTTCCTAGAGAGGTGGTTGATGCCCCAAACCTGTCAGTGTTTCAGAGGCATTTGGACAAAGCCCTTAATGACATGCTTTAACTTTTGGTCAGCCCTGAAGTGGTCAGGCAGTTGGACTGGATGATCCTTGTATGTCCCTTCCAACTGAAAATATTCTATCCCTATTCTATTCTATTCTATTCTATTCTATTCTATTCTATTCTATTCTATTCTATTCTATTCTATTCACATGAAGCCCCTCATGCTCCCATCCGTGCTCTTCTGTCTCTCCATTACTTTGGCCCCGCTAGCATCACCCTGCCTATACCATTCCTTTCTCCTGCTGTCTGTCATCCATCCCTGCACCCATTAAGAAACTAATGATGCTGAACTGCTGCAAGATAYAAATTGTTTGTGTTAAATAATGTCTGGCACATATACAAAAAGAGATACACAGAGAAACTGGGAATAACTGGCTGTTATTTCAWTGAGGCAGAGTCCTATGGGTAATAAATCTCTGAATGTGTAAYTTGAGATCATGCAAATGCACACACTGACGGAAGGTGAGCTGAAGTTTATGTTACACTTTATTTCTGTGATTTGACTTTGAAATTTAAACATCTTAATACATTTTTAATATATAAGGAAGAAAAATGGAGCGTGGAGCAAAAGCAAAYTACTGCTTTTTGCATAATAAAGCCTATGTTCTTGTTAAAGACGTAGCACCCCAGAACGCCTCAGACAAGATGTACCCCACTTGATTTTTTTGAACATATGTACACACACACACAAACACATATATTTATATGTGATACATGTACGAAACAGTGTTGTTCAAACGCCCTATTTTCTTTTTCGTTATATGGGCAAGGTGGTACAGAAAAAAAAGGGAATATAAAGAGTTTATCTCTACAGAAGAAAAGCAACATGAAGAGCATTTAGTGATGTAGATATGTAGATGTATGTTAATGAATATATAATTAACATAACAGTTACCTAAATATCAGCCTAACCTGACTGCATCTCAGGTTAATTGTAGGCCCTCGAAACATCTTTAGAAGATACTTAAAGCTATGAAATGGCACACTTCGGACCTGCTTTTCTTCACAATTAGGGTTTGATTGCACTACAGCTTTCAGTAGAGATGTGACATGTCAAAAGTGTTTTAAATTCCAGTGATGATAGAACATAAGTGGTTGCTCCAGGCTGGCTGCAACCTGGGAAAAGCTTGGCACGTTTTTATGGTTTTTAGCGGTGCATATTGTGCGGCAAGAGATCTAAGCTGGAGTCTAATACAGCTACGAACAAATACCAATTCCATTTAAGAATTTAAATAGCTTAGCCAAAACATGATTGCAAGATTCWGTACAGGCCAGCTTTTGACATTAGTTTGCTTGTATTGGGTTAAATCATGACCGTTCCTTCACATTGCCAAACATCAGTGTAAGGCAGCAGAGCCATGATTTTTTTTTTCCTGCTTTCCCAGCAGTGTGAGAAGTAGAGTACCCCTTGACACAGTATCATAAGAAAAAGTGAGAAAAGGTTTACTACACTTACATCTCTCCATGCTTCGTCCTGTAAAAAATAGAAGCATTTATGTGAAAATGGCCCAATAATTTTTAGTGAGTAGGGTTTTTACTCTCTTAGGATTCTTTAAAGTCAAAGAGCTTTCATATTTCTTTCTTCCTTTTCTCCAGTGRCAATTCTTAGCTTTTCCCCATGTTCCTCTGCTGCAGCTATTGCATTATTTCACACTGACTTGTATTAATTTAGGACTAGAAGTTCTGGCACAAATAGTGAGTGCTTTATATGTCATTCTTATTCTTTCTTTTTCTTTACATTAAATTTTCCCATTTTTCACTAGGGTACTGCATGTTAAATCTGTCCGTATGACAGTCAAGCCTGAGTTATCTCCCAGCCTATTAGATACTGGGGGTTTTTTTGTTTTGTTTTGTTTTGTTTTGTTTTGTTTTGTTTTAATAATTCTTAGAAAAGGACAGGCAGCTTTGTACCAGCAAAGACAGCAATACCATGTACTTCAAGTGAAGTAAGGAATCTGATTTACTTCCTTCCCCACTGTTTGCTGCCATCACTGAAATCAGAGTTAAAACATGGTGGACAAATACAGAAAAAACACAATGAAAGGACTGTGGCAAGTAAAGACAACAGAAGGACTGCCCTCTGAATTTTTATGTGAACAAATATGGTTCTGTTTATCTGGATAATACTAAGRTATGYTTTGGTGTCACTATGAGATGATAGGATGCTGAAGGGGTTAATATTGTTTTCTAAAGATRCCTGTATGGCAGTTATATTTGCATTTGGCTTTGGAGGTGTTTTGTGGTGTGCTGGGTTTTCCCCCCCCCTCTTTTTAGGAATCAGTTATTCCTCATTACACTTACACAGTCAAAACAACTGAGTTGCAACAGTAATTGCATAGATTTGATGCTTAAAATATATCATTATATGTCTGACTTCATGTAWCATAGGATTGAAATGTTTATGACCCATAGAATTGGGCTTTCCTAGCAATAGAAGTAAAAAATGATTAGCTCTGAAAGTTCATGGCTGAATTAGAGTATTTGATATGTGTTCAGAAGTTAGGCTTGAATGTGAGTATTTAGTGCAATTTTGCTTTTCTTGTGTTCTTTACATGACACAATGCATAGCAAGTACAAGCAACCATCTTCTCGCAAGGGTACTTTAGCTCCGGTCTCATAACACACGCTTCAGCTGTACACTCTGCTAAGGGAAGCTGAAGTTGGTGCACTTCAGCGTCCAGGCAATTCCTCCTCCTGGTCCTCTACAGACCTTGGCTCTTCCTTCTGTACCAGTCCCCTAAAGCCCAGCTGTGTCCCCAAGCCCAGCCAGCAGCAGGGCTGAGCAGATGTCCCCAATACACGCACACGCACACGCTCATACATTGTACGGCCACAACCAGCCACGCACACCACCACAAACCAAAACCAGTACTTTACTGGCACCAGGTCTGCTCCAGCAGATCACCACAAACCAAAACCAGTACTTTACTGGCACCAGGTCTGCTCCAGCAGACCACCACAAACCAAAACCAGTACTTTACTGGCACCAGGTCTGCTCCAGCAGACCACCACAAACCAAAACCAGTACTTTACTGGCGCCAGGTGTTCTCCAGCAGAACAATATATTCACTAGTGGACACACACTAATGGATGTCTCCTGCTGATGCCCCCAGACCTAAGGGAACACTCCGTGGTCACCAGGCACAAGGCTTGGCCAGAYAAGCAAATGGACCTGCAGCCTCCTTACCCTTCTCCACTCTCTTYATTCTCCCCTTCTCTGTTGTAATTCATGCCCAAAATGAGATCTAAATTGAACACACACCCTCAAATGACTTCTGAAAGCCTGTATCTTTCAAATATTGGTTCTTTTACCTTATAAACTCAGACATGACTGGTGCAGTAATTCTATTYAAAACATCTGGATTTGCATTAGACTTTCTCTAGTTTAGGAAAGGCCAGATATTTTCMTTTTATAGTATGCCAAACATCCAATGACATGTGGAATAGTGTTTGAGYTTCTGGCATATAAAAATCAGAAAAAAATCTGATGCAATGGARTTTTAAAAATATATTTTGGCTATTCATTACCCAAATACCTTGAAACCTTTTGTAAGGACATTCTTCATGATTGAACAGGATGTAGTAAATAGTRTTTTGCCAAAGTCACTTGTTAATTATAATGTCATTTCTTTTTAAGACCCCATGAAAGCTAAGTGAAATATTTCACAATCTGTAATCATTGGTGTTATATGGAGAATCTGAATGTTCTTTCTTCACTATAATTCTTTCATATTTTAAAGTAGATAAATCAAGTACATATTTTAACAAAATGATGATCATCTTAACTATAAAAGGGTTTCAAACATACATCCCAACCATTAAAGTTAATGCTTTCAAAATGATTTATATTTCTGCCATTAAAAGCCTATACAAGGCAACACAGTGTTAAAATAAATTCCTTTATGACCAGTCGCTAAATCCTTGATATACACATCATTAAAATAAAGTATGGGAGGAAAAATGTGACTCCATCAGAAATTGAGGTCAATTAGTGACTCGTTATGAAAGAGCAGTGAAATTGATTTGTAACTGTATCTCTTCAGGCTGCTGCCATTCTGTAGAGTTAATAATAAAATCTGAATTCTGACAAGAAGAGTCATTAACACACTTCATAGGCAAGAGTTATTCATTACTTTAAAACTTATTATCTCAAATTTATTCCCTTCTGCTAAAAAGATTTGTCATGTCCAAGAGATTAATGATTCTGAATACGAAAGAGATGGCTGACATCAGTTGTAGTGCTCTGTGTTTTCAGGTGATTTACATGCAATCTGGGTCCTTTGTACAGTTTTTAAAAACCACTGCTCCTGAATCCCACACTTTTTTTTTTACATTTTTCTTCAAGACTGTGGAACCACAGGGCCTATTTAACAGGCTGAAAATCTCTTGCTTGTACTTTATGAGGAACTTGGAATATACCATATTTTAATCAGTTTTATTTCACCTGCATTTATATTTTAAAATATTCAATCTGTTTAATATATTATTAGCTCAAATGTATCAGCAAAGCTGTTTTTTTATCTGTTTGTATATCTGTCTGCCTAGGAAAACATTTGCTAGGTAGGAGTAGTAAGAATTTAGTGAGTTTTTTCATCCCTGACTTGTAAAAGTGTAAACTCTGCTCAGCATGTTTCCCCAATCATTTATCTAGAATGAAACTTGTAAGAAATCAAACAAAAAGAAAAAGTCCCACTTGAGCAGATATTATCCAAAGCTCTGCAAATTTTGTGAAAATCATGGATAACATCCTTAAAGACAATTAGAAAATTACTGGTCAAAAGTCCTCAAAGAGTTTTCTGTTTAACACTATTGCAGTGTATCGTGCTGCAATGCTTGTTTCTCCTAGTAAAATAATATCTCGACCTGAGGGTTTGGCTTTGCGTTTCCATTAGGTGGCTCATCCATGTAGGATGTTTGCGAGCTTCTTAATACTCCCAGCTAATGAACTGTAGCTCGTTCAGGAAAGGTGAGCGGCCTTAGCACTCTGAGTCTGCATTTAAATTTTGCTGTGAACTCAAGCAGATTGGTTRTGGCAGCGCACTTCTAGTGTGACCATGTATGTAACAGAGCAGGGAACAAAGGTTTCTTTTAAAATTCCCCCAAATGCACCACACRTGCATGATAAGGTTGAATTCACTGTTCCAACCAGTTACACTGCATGGTGTCAGTCTTTTGAGGAGTGCTTTGGGGTTGCTTTCAAGACCCGCTTGGTTGTACTAATGGGCAATGAACCTGCAAGAACATGATCTGCAATTTCCAAGTGGCCAGCACTACAGCTGCCAGACTGGGAAGAAAGTGGGGAATCACCGCTCCTTGGACATAAACATCAGCTCTGCCAGCATCTTCAAAAATCTCGTGCTGGAGAGCACCAGCAGAAGTATAGACCAGATCAAAAAAGCAGAATAAATGGCCAGACAAGACAGTCAGCTGAGGGCCAGAGTTCAGTAGACTCAGCAGACCTGAGTGATACAGCTCTCATGAGCAAGGAAGCAAGGCTTAGTTATGTGGCAAGGTAGGAGATTTTAGTTTGGTCACAAACTCCTGAAAACCTRTCCTGCTATAGCAATGGACTATATTTCTTCACCATTGTCTATGCACAGTAACGCTGCCTCTGTGTGTGCAGGCGTGCGTGTAGGTTTGCATTTCTACACGCGCATCTAATGGCTGAGGCATCCAAACATGGTGTTTAAAGTCTTTTATCTGGTTTGCTTATCTCCATGCCAGGCATGTGGGCAGACCTCTTTATGGGCCACTTCCTTGGAAACAGGAAATCATGTATGCTTGACTACTTCYATTAGCCGTCTGTAAATATTCCGTATCCCTTTGTGAAAGCTGTCACGGAGGATAAACAAGGTTCTGAGCGAAATGGTCCCCTTGTGCTATTGTGCTGAGTACAGCTTCCTCTTACAACTTTCATGAAGAGTGATTGCATTTACCCATTTCCCTATTTTTTTTACYCTTTGTTTCAGCTCAGCACTATTTTAGTAACTTTTTACATACTATTTTACTAACTTTTTATGTCTAATTAGGCATACATATCCTGAGTTACATCTAGAAAGGACAAAGCTGGTTACCTATAATGAACACAGGAAAATTATGAAAGCCCATTCCAGATAGAGCTGAATTTTAGTACAACAAATCCTGATTATAACCCACTGTTTTTTTTTAAAACAAGAATCAGCTTTTTTTCTTTCTTTTCATAGAAGATTAGTTCTATTTGAATAAAAACTTACACTAAGTGATCCAAGTACAGTAACACATTTTTCCTTCTGTTTTTCATAGTGTGGTGATAGATTTAGGATGTATGTATGTGAGTTTTTTTCTTTTGTGAATGTGATTGCTGTATAATTTCTGAATCTTGTTCTTAATRTGAAGCAATCTCTGTGAAAGTATAGTAAATCTGTTCATGTCACATGAGATTGCTGTTTCATTATTCTTCTGCAGCAACTTTTCCTCTTACCCTGATCACCCAGACAAAATGACATTTCATGACTGTGAACATACACTACACAGTGTTGTATATATRAAAGGCAAGTAGCATACTTTAATAGCCCACCAGATTTTCAGTTTCAGTGAGAGAGAATAGTTTTTGTACATCTCGACATGGACAGTCCTAGCATGGAAGATTTCTTTTCAATTTTTCATGTCCAGAGTGCCTTCTTTCTTTGAAGAAGATAAACATTATTCTTAAAATATTAGTCCCTGTACTAGCCTGAACCTTGCTTCTTCAGAAATGAGGGGATACTCAAAAGCAATAACTTTCCTATGCCACCAGTAAATCTGCAGATTTACTCAGAACAGCTTGGAAACAACGTGACCAGGAGGCATTACCTCTCAAAGAAAGTTAAAACAGAATAAGGACAGTATACTGAAAGTACGCTGCCTGTTCCGTATAAACAGCTTGTGTGGATATTGCTATCTACCACCGAGGAAGTCTCTGAGTCAGTTTTCTTTATAGATATAAAGTAATAATTTTAAATTGCATACAGGTGTAAGAATGCAATAATGTTGTAAAGAATAGCGGTTGCACTGCAAGCATCCTTTTTTTGTGCAGTCTTACCTCTGTCCTTTTTCTTGTGCTAATAATTCTAATGCAAAAGTTACTGTTAAGTTTGTAATAAGCTGAAATTGCTGACTAGAACTGGGCTAGAAGTCTGCTAACCTTCACTTGTTATGATTGTCTATGGAGAATATGTGTGCACTAAGGAGAAACTGATTTTTCTTTTTAAAATGTTTATATGGGATTTATATATCTGGTGTTTGAAAATAGAACATTTTTCAGGTCAGACCCGTGCAGGGAAGAGAACAGAGAACCTATTTRTCATACATTGGCCTGTAACTATTATGTGGATGAAGTTAAAGCGAAAAAAGTCTGACAGAAGTCAATTATTTGTTTCTTGGTTTAGTTTTGTGGTAAATATGGCACCTAACAAACGGGAGTTTCTCTGTTCATTTGTACCATTTTAGTAATAGTTATCAAATCCAACTGCTTACCTTGTGGTATTRTTTCAGTTGAATAAATTTCTTTTAATTAATTGGACTTTTATGATCACCTTCTTTGATGTTTTAGTTAATCAATTTCCAMATGTCTGGGAAAGTAACAAGAGGGAGAATGAAAAGAAGGAAAGAAATAACACAATTAATTTTGTTTAGCTTCAGTATCCTYTAGAAGTATCAAATGGAGAAAGTGTCCTTCAGGAGCTCATTCACCTTCAGAAGAGGGCTATCATATCTATATTCTGATATGGTGCTGATTCTAATCAGTGGATTCTATTATAGGCCTTTAAGCAAAAAAGAAAGTGCTGATGAAGGCCATAAAAATAAATGAGGCTTATTGCTTCTTGACATCTTTAGCACTTTCTGAGGTTTCCTGAGTGAGCAGGGGTAGCAGACAATAGCTGGGAGATTGTGTGTAAGATAATGAGAAAAATAAATGCATCCTCGGAAGCAGCCAGCAGGAACTACGGCTAACATTCATTACTCAGGGTCTAGGCTGCTCCCAGTATGATGTTATTAATTTGTGGAATGAGCTAAGAGGTGTGAAAGAAAGCTGATGTTTGCTCCTAACCTTCCTGACCAGCATTTTGAATATTAACAGAGAGGTCAAATGCATTATCTCCTTGAAATTGTCTCTCTCTCCCTTTCCTTCAGTGAGAAGTGAAGCAAAACATACTACTTTAGAAGAACGGGATGTGGGAAGCACCTGCTGCCCTCGCTTTGGTCAAAGAAAAAGGATAATTACGACTGAGTGGAAAATAGGTGATGGAGATGAGGGTGTGTTTTAGGGATAATAGGAGGAGGGAATGTTCTTCAAATTCAAAAGGCAATCTCAGTTCCCTTTCCAGGACTGTTCGGGGCGTGAGAGTTTAATAGCGGGATACGTGAGGAASTGAATATAGCATTTGAATGTTCAAATAGCAAATTCAAACTTTTGTATTCACAGCCTCTCAGGTGTAATCCCTACCATATCATTTCAGYGTGTGAGTCAGTCAGAATTCTTCTGTTCTTGGGATATAGAGCAGCCTTACGACTTAGTGGGAGTTGCACTTCATGTACTTTCATTGCACTGAAGGCCAGATTCCCTGCAGTATGTATATATGTTAKATATATGCATGACAGTTTCTGCCTACTGTGGAGTTTATGTAGTTATCTAGGTATTTGTATGAGTTAAATAACCAGAAATAGATTCAGACTGTGATTACTTACATAGCAAATGAGTATAATCTTAATCACAAATTGGAGTATTTTAGAGGAAAATATGTGATTTACAATYAAAGCAACACTGGCTATGCATGTAGGTCATTTGCTGTAACAATAGCATGAGCTATGTTGTTGAACTTAGTAGGCAATTTAGTGAACAGGAATTCTACACCAAAGGCATTTTAACTCCTTCCTATAACAGATCTCACAGAGAAACACACACACATTTAGTCCAACGTATTGTAAATAGCTCTGCTGCCTTCACTGCCTAAACAGTTTAAAGTTAAGCATACATGTTTCCAAGACTGAAGATTTTTTTTTTTTTTTAATAAACTTACAATCTGATCATGGAAATTTCACAATCAGAATAAAAGGAAAATTAGTTAGATTATTTACTGTCTGTTGCTTATTCACTTCGCTATACTTGAAAATATGAAACAGAGGTGTAGATGTGGCAAGACAAAGTGCTTCCTTTCCTTTTACATTTGTACCTCTTGATCTTGAAGATTCAGCAGGGAATGTTAACAGCATGTGCAGTAAACTGGGGCAAAATGTTAGCATGTCAACCGTACAAAGTAATGGTCTTGAGAATGTAAAAGAAACCCAGTCCTTTTGCTCACTCATCTAACAGCGATTATGTTCGACTGACATTAATCTGTTTTCTGAAACGGAGAAAGTGCAGCAGGAATGTATTTTGTCTTTGTTCAAATATTTTGTGACTGTTATTTTGGCAGGTTTATTTTGMTGAGCTGTGGAAGAAGTGTAGATATGCTCTGAAGCTGGAATAGAGAATGATTAGGAAGCAGTGAAAGCTAACATGAATCAGAACATTTGAGAAAGAAACCCAGTCTTCTCTTGAAGTTTTCTTTAACCTTTTTTCTTTAAAATGCAGTCASATACCAATACCTGCTAATTTCCAAATAAAGTTTTCAGGAGGCACAAAGGGTCTTCTCCTGTTTTGTTTTGCGTAAGAAGRCTTAACCGTGTCTTCAGCATCTTTCCAAATCCTTTCTTGGCTTTTCTTTCACACTTTCACAGAATTTAGGCTGGAAGCCACTACTGAATCAGTAATTTTACTTCTGATATATCAAATATCTTCATACTGAGTCCAYGGACTTTTTTTTTAATTACAGCTTTTCCATAATATAATAATCTAAGAAAATACAAAGCCAGCGAGCCACCGATTCAATCATTTTGAAGGAAAAATGACTGACATTGCATAGAAAAAAATGAAAGGCAATGCAATATGAGCTTGTTTGGGGGTAGATTATATCACACTAGATGGTTTTTACTGAAAACTAATTAATAAGCAAAAGAAATATACTGCTAAATACATAAAAGAATTTGGGATGCAGGCACATTTAAAACTATTATTTAAGATCAAGGTGATAGTGCTTAGTGCAGAAACTATAAAAGTGGGGAGTTGACAGCAAGTTCAACTGAAGCCGAAGCATTAACCTAGAAGGAGGCTGCTCCTGAAATTTCTCAAAAATCAATTTTGGCAACAGTTGTGTTTAATCATAGAATCATAGAATCATAGAATCATTAAGGTTGGAAAAGACCCCTAAGGTCATCGTGTCTAACCATCAACCCAGTACCCATGCCCACTAAACCATGTCCTGAAGCGCCTCATCCACACGTTTTTTTGAACACCTCCAGGGATGGTGACTCCACCACTTCCCTGGGCAGCCTGTTCCAATGCCTGACTACCCTTTCAGTGA
>JASVER010000079.1:3220994-3232278 GCA_030449065.1 Oceanodroma leucorhoa
CTCCAGCACCTCAATGTCCTTCTTGTAGTGAGGGGCCATGTTTTTGTTTATGTTTTTGTTTATGATCTTGGCATAGAAGCAAAAATTGGGAAGCATCATTTGGAGGACAGAAAAGTATTGCTTCATCATAGTGAAAGAACTAAATCATCTCGAGAGCAGAAGTAATAGGAACAGGATGAAATTCATAAAGTGCAAGGCGATAGTATAAAATAAACTTGGAAGCCTAGTTTCAAACCTGTCCACTATCGTGCAGGAATACATTAGTTAGAGCTGGAAGAGGAGGAGTTCATCAATGAAGGACTATTAAGTTTCAACATGATCCAACTGTGGAAAAGTCAAACATGCTCCTAGGACACCCAAKTAATTTTTAACACAGATTGCACAAGACTAATTGTATAAGACTCTAAGGAGATTTCYGATCAAGTACAGAGTACAATTCTGGTGATATATGTTCAAGAAAGATGTATTAAACTATATAAAGATTTTGTTTTTTCATCATTACAATGTTCAAGCATTTGAACAGTAGCTGAGAGAGTTTGTGGGATCTTCATCCTTGAGATATTCAAAGCCTGACTAGTCAGAAATCTGAGCAGCTTGATCTCATTGACCCTGATCAGGAGCTGGATTAAATGACCTCCAGGTATTCTCTCCAACCTTAAATTTTCTATTATTCTATGATTCTAACTGTGGCTTCTTCAGAAAAGGATTTTGTTGACTRTCTAGGGACACTAAATGTGGCACAAAATACAACAGGTTTGCAGCCAAAGCCTGATAAGTGTATGAAAGGTATTGTATGGTTTCTGGCTGTAGAAGCAGGGGACTTGCTTGGGCATGTCCCCATCAGTTCCTGCTCTGAAGTTTCTGTGATGGCTGAGGAATTCATAATGTCAAAGACATCAGCAGGTCCTAGCAAGCAAAGTGCCCTGCGACAAAAATGTTTAGGGTTTTGGACATTTTGATCTGGAAGAAGATCCTTCCTGATCCCAAATCAGGCTGTTATTCTGACTGAAGACACCTGCACAAGACATAGTCATCAGCGAAATAAATTGTTGGGTTTTTTTGTCAAAATAAGCAGAACTAAACAAAACCCCATTCCACTCCATCAGCTACAACCAATACCGGATGCTTCTATTCCACTCAACCACTCTTCATGGCAAAGCCCTGAAAGTGTAGAGTAAATCTAAGCAACTGCAGYGTGATCTGGTAAAGAGTCTGGACTTTGTGTGTGACACTGGGAGCAGGCAGTATAAAGGTAATTARTGTTTTTGTAAATGCAGTGTGAGAATTAAGAGGTGAGAAAGGCAGATGCAATATTAGCAAGCCCATATAGAATTTAACAGATCTCYGAAAGAACCACCATGAACGAGCCAAGTTAAAGCATGTGTTGCCCAAAGATACATCATTTTAATGTAAGGTTGCTGACTGAAAATAAGATCAGCATCTACCCATAGTAACYGTTTCCCCACATTGATAAGACGTTGTGCTTAATCACAAGAGTGAAGTTTTTTAACCTTCCTACCATTGTGCACTGTATGTCTTAGATAGGACTTCTGTGAATACATTTCTTCCACAACTCCCCGGCTTTTTTTTTTTTCAGTGCCTGAAAAAAAAATTTACTTAYATAAATTACACCGCATTTCACTGAACTGGGAGTATATCAGTTAACTCTCTGAAAGTCATCTGCCCTTCTTCCAATTGTTTTACAAAGATGTACAACCCCTGCCTATGTCATCAATAACGATTACCTTTCCGTTGATGGGCTGTTGATGCAAAATGTTCCACATGGTTGGACTAAATCCCAACTATTTAGAAGACCTAAAACTGTCTTGGTACACCTTACAGAAAGTCTGTTCTGTCGAAGTTACACTTGACAAATGGAAGTGGGAATCAATATAATGGCTGGATAAACAATCTTCATCTATTATGTAGTGAGTAATTTCCTAAAATATACTACAGTTTGGGTTCTTTTTTAATTTTTAAATACAAATGTCATTTGATATTATCTGAAAGCTGCAGAGAAACTCAAGTACTGAATATTAAAATGGTTTATTTACTCAACCAGCTCTCTAACAGATTGATGCAACAAAACCTCTCCTCCATGAAAGGTGCTGTTCATAATGTTCACAAGCATTAAGAATTTTTTAAACCTTTAGTTCTTTATTGGTAGAATCATGAATTAARCACAACTTTATTCACTGTATTGATACCAGTTAGACATGTTCATAGTTCCCTGATTTACTTCTTTCAGACAAGGTAAGTACATTGATTCTTATCAGTCCCTGGAGGTATTTCCAGTTTACCAGTTTACTAATTAAAATTTACCAATTTTAATACCAATTTTAATGCCAATACCATTACAAAGGAACAACTTGATTTCTGAAATCTCCTTTAGCTGGTTCTCTTGGGTCTCTTGCTTGTAAGTCATGTGATTGTGTTGAAAATATGCTCTTTTCTCAGAATTGAGAAACTGTCTTTTTTATCCTTCAATTATATAACTTTTCCTTCCTTTTTTGTTACAGATWATAAGCAAAAATATCTGTTGAATATTTCTGTCTTCTTTGTATTGTTTATGACAGATTTTTCAACAGCATCTTCTCTTGTACCTCATTTTCCTTTCAGACAAAGRTGCCATCTTTTGACAGACACTGGTAGAAAAAAAACCCATTAATTTAAACAAAAAAAAAAAATTRAGAGTGGATAAATGAAAATAAGAACAGGACAAAAATGATAGTAACAATGACTTGTTTTTCTTTGAAGTACCTGAAATTTGTGCTCATCAAAGAGCTGGCAATATAGTGTATTCACTGTCGTATGAGAACAAAGTAATATATTAACATAATTTTAGCTACTTCGCACATTCTGTRTATTAAATTTTCCATTAATAGTTTCATAGTATTACAGTCCAGAAAGAACCATTAGATTATCTTGCCTCTTTTGATGCTGTAAAGTGTACATTTCACCAAGAACATTACACTGAGAAGAATATTATATATATTGCTGCTCTTTTTTTTTCCTTTTTTTTTTTTCCTAGCTAAATAAGAATGTAGTCTCCATGCCTGGATGTACCATGCTAAGTAAAGAATAAAGATGCCAGCTCAAATGTTGAACCCCTGATCAGATCTAATACATAATTGTTAGCTCTCTCTGGCACAGAGATGCCTACCAGCCTGTCCAAGGCAAAGCTAAGATATTATTCATGGAATAAGATGCACAAACAACCATTTCCAAAAGCAATCTGGAAAAAAAAAMAMCAAAATAAACCTGCACTAAGTTTGTCTCCCTTCATCCTATCAAGTCTTCCTTTGTACTTTCAAACATCTCAAAGTCATCGTGGCACACCTCATAACATCATGAGTTCACAGCACAATTCAGGTTGGAGTTATCTTCAGGTCATCTAGTCCAGCTTCCTCCTCAGAGCACACAATGCAAGGCCCAGATTCATGTTATGAAAATTCTACCCATATGGGCTCCAGCAGCACTCGCAGGTTATTTCATGCACTTTGAGCAATCCTACAAAAACAACTCAGAGGAGATCCAGGGCCAAGTGTTACGTGCTGTGGATGTGGCTAGTCTATGCAACAGGTCTTACAGCTGAAAGAGTCCCTGCCCTAAACAATTTGAGAGTGTAAAACTATCCTATACTTTTATATACGTATTGATGGGATAAGACAGCTGTTTTAAGACTTTTTCATCACTGATTTTGAGGAAAAAAAATAGTTTTCTAAGTGGGAAGGTCAAAATTCCCATATTAGGTAACAACACTGTATAATTTTTTCATGCAGTTTTTCTTGGTGGTCCTTATATGTGTTTCTGTCTCCATCATAATCAGATTTCCTATCTCTTACTAGATATAATGTACCTCTCACTTGTAATATSTATCCCAGCCTTTTGCACACGCAGGGCCAATTAATCCAGCAGAAATACCCAGAGARGCCATGTCAATATATAGGCAGGCCAGAAAGGAGCTAACCATATTTCTGTTTTTCTAATACAGCCATAATTTATTTTGAAAGCCAATTCTTTTTTATAAATTGCACACTGCATGAAAAGTTCAGCTGAGTCTAAATCCTGTCCTCAGAGAGCAATCTGAGCAGCCAATCTGTGCAATGGAGAATGCTTCATGAATTCATRCCCAGAGGCTGTAGAGGGAAAACAGATATGGCTATGTCCATAACTTCAGTCTCATGTGGGAATMCATAATGGATCAAAGAGATGCGGATGCAGAAAATCTCCACATACACAGCTAACACTTCCCATCACCTGCAATGATCTGGACCGTGAAATATAGGAAACTCTCTGTACCAGTTCCCATGTGCAGGTTGTAATGCAAATTGGTATTTATATATCTGCATGTCCTCAGCAAGCTTCTTTTTCTGCTTTAAATAAGCAACTAAATAGATATATGTGTACGGGGAACTAGCCAGTCCCACCTAAATTGATATAAAGTGGAATATATGTAAAGGTAGGAAATTTGTAGATTGACTGAATATTCTTTGGTGCTTTCTTTACCAAAACCTCCCTAATTGCACGTCATACAAATGCACTAAAATTTTGAGTAGAGAATAAGTGTGTGTATACTGGCTGTATATTGTATTGTATTATATTTATATATACTCATTGTGTTTCTGTATATATTAGTGCATGCACATAGTAATTGTTTTAAAAGTATGTTTCAGGTAGTTGGAATTCAGAAGAAATATAGTGTTGGCGCCATAATATTAATGCATATTTCCCTAGAGTTTTCTTATATTAACYTTTTATATGGTGTAGTTTAAGCGTATGTCTAGACATCAGATTGGAGCACACCGTTCTGAACTCTGGATTGTTTTATCGGGGGTGAGGGAGCAGCACAAAGCCATACAGGTATTAAGCTGGGTGTTGCCAGACAGCTAGTCCTAGGACCAGGCAAGGAACAGCCGCATTAACGTGGTGCTGTATGTGCCAATGGGCCCCGGCCTCTGAGTCGTACTTAATACCCAAGGTGTAGCATCCCACTGGCATGGCTGTGCTGCCACTGGTTCTGGAGCTGGCCTACACTTTGCAGTGTGTGCTTTAAAACTCCTGTATCACAAACACCGTGCCTTATTTATCGAGGGATGCCTTATGTATGCCTTTAGTCACAGTCTAGAGGAAAAGGTGAGGTTAAGCTGCTTTATCCCAAGAGTCACATCAAATGATGCTGCAACTTAGAGGGACAAATTATCTTGACATCAGCATTCTGGCTGACAGAAACTGGAGAAGAATCATCACRTGAAAGTACAACCCTCCCTTCCAACCAGCCACCCATACTGACCAACCCAGGGGAGATRGTGCCATAGACTTTTTTCTTTCCCACTTCCCTGCAAAGGAGGGTTCAGTTTGCTTTTTGCTGTAGTTAGAGCCATAATCAAAGAAGCACTACCATGCAGAAGGGTTGGGGAAGTCATCGTTAAGCCTGCGTGACTGACACATTTTGTATTTCTGACATGCATGACATATAAGGTGTTTTGTGCAATTTTCATCCAAGAGACTAGGGAAGGCAGTTTTATTTATTAAACAAGGAGCTGATGTTCTGTGTATCAGAAAGCAATAAGGCTGTAACTGTTCTCAGAAGTTCCGATATATGCTCATTTTCTGTATTTACAGAAAAAAAAAACCAAACCCAAAACCAAACCAAAACAACAACAAACAAACAAACAAAATCCAAAAAACTGGTTGCTTGGCAATTATCTAATTGTCCTTTTGTGTACCTCGGCATTGATTTGTCCCAGTTAAATCTCAGGACAGTGGGTGCCAGGGACTTTTTCTAAATGGGTCTTTTGTTCTTTGAATTCATTGCCTACCTTTTATCAGCATTTGATAGAAGGCTGAGAAAAAAAGAGGCTGTTGTTTTCCCTTGTTGTAAATTATTTAACWTTTATGGCATTTAATTTGTACGTCTTCTGCGAACAATATTCTGTGGATGTCTGTTGTATTAATGATGTCCATTTCCCTTACAAGAAAACTTTGACATGTTTTATATGATTCTATAAAACACACAATACTGAACAGTAAATAGGCTGCACAGGAAAAGATTTGTTAATGAGTCCCTGTCCAATTAGCTAAAAATCAGGAAAAAAAACCCCAATTAATATTGAATAGAGAAAAATCATTTGGATCAATCTTGCAAGGATTAGAGGCTCTTATTCACTGTAGGCCTTGCACATAGTCACTTATGCTTTTTAACACTTTGCATTAAATCTATACCATGTAGTCATTATGGACCTAATACAACTGTTAAAACTCATTAAAATGTTGCTCATGAAGCAAACTAATAAAAAAATCAGTTAATACAGAATACAACAGATTCATATTAAATTATATAATTCAGTCCAATATAAAATTAACCAAATAAAATTGATAAAAAAAAAGCTCCCAATTTTCTTCTGGTGTTTTAAAAAGGCCATATTCTCATTCACTTTTTTAACCAACTATGAACTGTCCATTTAAGCAATCTAGTCCTGGGTTACAGCAGTAACCCTCTATTCTACTCTTCCATTTGCAGGTCTGGAGGCTTGTTAATGCCATCTAAAAAGGTTATTACTCAGGCAAATTCTCCCACCTTGCCTCTGCTAATATTTCTTATTGTGTCCATGCTGGAAACTCTAAGACAACAATACACAAAAATGCTCTTTATTCTAGTACTCTATAGCAATATTGGAGTTAATTATTTTTTAAAAAGTGTGGTAAGATACTTAAAGCAATTGGTGAGTAAAGAATTAAAAGAAACCCCATGTATTTGAAAACAGAGGGAACGAAAGTTGTTCACAAGCTCTTCTGCGCCTCTGCTTTTGATTTCACAGCCAGGCTGACTGAGAGAGATTGTTGCACTTCACCTGAGCTTTTGTATGGATTTCTGTAAAAGAAACACTATCGAGCAAGCAAAATGTAGCTTCCCACATGACTGAACAGAGGCTGATGTGTCTGTACATGAAACATATTGAAGGCACGCACCTCAAGACAAAAGTAACTGTGTTGAGTTGTTGCACAGACACTCACTGAGAGAATGCTGCTAAAAAACCCCTCATGTTTTTTATGCTGGAGCGTGTCCAGAGACGGGCGACGAGGCTGGTGAAGGGTCTAGAGAACAGGTCTTATGAGGAGCGGCTGAGGGAGCTGGGGTTGTTTAGCCTAGAGAAGAGGAGGCTGAGGGGAGACCTTATCGCTCTCTACAACTACCTGAAAGGAGGTTGTAGAGAGATGGGTGCTGGTCTCTTCTCCCAAGTAACAAGCGATAGGACGAGAGGAAATGGCCTCAAGTTGCACCAGGGGAAGTTTAGATTGGATATTAGGAAAAATTTCTTCACTGAAAGGGTAGTCAGGCATTGGAACAGGCTGCCCAGGGAAGTGGTGGAGTCACCATCCCTGGAGGTGTTCAAAAAACGTGTGGATGAGGTGCTTCAGGACATGGTTTAGTGGGCATTTGTACTGGGTTGATGGTTGGACTCGATGATCTTAGAGGTCTTTTCCAACCTTAATGATTCTATGATTCTATGATTCTATGATTCTATGTATTGGGATCTTTGCACAGGATAATGCTTGCATGAGGAATAAAATCTCTTGAACAGGATGGTCAGCCACTATCTCAGTGATGAGAGTCTTTGTTGCAAGTGTCTTTGTAATGGCATCTCCAGCAGGGTTGGACAAGACTCCCCAAAACATTGTTCTGCTGAACTCCTATATCCAGCTGGCCCCAGGTCCTGTGTAATTATTTCATCATATGCCCAATCCTTTGCTGTTGATTATCTTAAACGATCTACCAACCAGGTCCTAATGATCTTAACTATGCACAAGAGACTATCCTGCATTATGTTTTCTGCATATTTAGAAGTTCCTACTGAGTATTTACAAGTATTTTGTCAATGTATACATTGGTTAGCTCTGGAGTAAGAACACCCTGGGGAGTCTCTGGGATGGCAGTTTCTTCACCTGGGATATGAATCAACACACTGGAAAGAAACAAACTGGTTGAGGCACAGACATGAGCTTCCAAGGGGATTTGTTGTGACTGCCCAAAATTGGCACTAGGAGAGCTCCTGTTAGTCACATGCTTTGTGAAGACAGTGGCTAGAGGTTCAGTCCACCCCCTTGGCTCAAGTTGGTCCAGTGTCTAAATTGCTCGTTGTACCATCAGTGAGATAAACAACTGGATTTACACACAGGCACAGCCCCCATACAGAGTAACACCACAATTATAACTATAGGACAAACTTGAATTTCGTCCTTATATCCCATTTATAACTTAAATTCCACATCTCTTGCCACACCAAGAGAGACAGTCAAGAGTACTTGTAATGAAGAAGTTTTCACTGAAAAATGACAATTTGCCAAAAGTGTTTGCAAACCCTAGAAATGTAAGTAATTGTTGCTCCCRTTTTGTTCTTATTATATTTGTCCGACATGCTAATTTAGGACTAGTGAAAGTCAGTCGAAAAGAGAGTCACCGACTTCAGGAGAAGCTGGAATGGATCCATAATGAATTATTGTAAGGCTTGTATTTACACTTTATTTTGGCCACAATAATTAGATAAGCAAATTCTGGAGCTCATCCAGGCTAAGTAGGCAGTCAGTAATAGGCCATTAAGGTTTGGTTTATTTGTGCATTAGATAAAGTGACTGGACCTTCAAACTAAATCAGAGGGCTTTGGCTTTTGAAAAATTCTAAGTCATGTGCACATCAGCAGATGTTTAAAGCTAGAGTCAATATTTAAGGAACTGGCATACATTCCTAACTCAGCACACAGTCCTTTTCCACTTACAGGCGTATTACTCAGAACCCATTTTTGCACCCTTAAAGTAAAACCGATTCCATTTCCTTACTATCTGGCAAATTAGAGGTAAATACATTGAAAGTTGGTGGGGCTTAGAGTCTGCAGATGCAAATGTACATGCTGGATTCATATAACTGAGCAGACTCTTCTCCTGAGATGTGACTGCTTTTCAGTAAAGGGGTGCTTTGCTGCTAGTCCTTTCTAAACACCCCAAATTACTAGCCACTTGGTAAAATACATGGCCATGGATTTTCTATATAAATTATAAATCTTAGTGAGACCATCAAAATTAGAGTTGCAAAATTAGGCTATAGTGACACAAAGTACAATGTAGAATCTTCAGTTTTTGTGTCTTCATCTTCTCTGTTTTCATTTGGTTACCTACTGAGATTTTTAAAATGATCCATGTTCTTCTGGCTCTTTAGAAGTGGAAATAACACATGGAAATTTGAGAAGTTCATTCCAAGAACAGATATTAATCTGTGTTTGGTTTTTGGGTAGTTTTTTTCTGTTTCATTTCATTCACACATGCATGACCTGACAACGGTTTAATATCAAAGTAAACTCTACAGCAATAAAACAGCTTATGTTCAGTATAGGGATTCACTAATTTTRTTTGAATCTTAGTGTCCAAATCATTTTTCTGTTCCTTTTGCTTGATAGTCCACCTCTCTATTCTGTATACGGAGTTTGTGTCATTCACCTTGTAGAATTATTTTTTTCTACATTAAAAGCAAAAATGTTTTTTATGTTCTGCTTTTCCAGACAATTGCTCCCACAGGCATTAACACTGGTAGAACAGTGGTAAGGCAGCTGAAATGCTCTAGATAATTCATTCATGGACTGAGACAGACCTTGGTCATAACACTGTGAACTAGACCCCTAGCACATTGTGCTACATGCACAACTGTCATGCCATGGAGCAAAGTGAAGGTCTGTATGAGGATCCTAAATGTGGTTTTCTTTCATGGAGCCTGATTGCATTTTGCTTTGTGTTGCAGAATTCGAGTTGAATGAGAAAGGCAGAGTGTATATAAGGATGGTGCATCACATTAGCGGTTTATGTAACCTGTTAGTCATTACAACTGACATAAGAAATTTGGATGTGTGGTTCCTCTGCAATATTAAGGCTCTCCGCATGTGCATGGGCAAATTGCCCCATGCCAAACCCTTCTCTGAATCTAAGCGAGCCTCTGGCATGAGGGACACCCCATGAGCTGGTACAGTAGTCATCCCCGGAGGCACACACCTCACCCTTTGATATCCATCTCCCCTAGCTACATTAGCAACCAGACTCATGCACTTTGAGGTCAAATGTGGCTAAATGTGGCAGCTCTATCTACTCTATCTACACTGGTCACTATAAACTTCTCCTTTAGTCAAGAGGGAGAGGAAGGCATTTGTAGTGTCCAATTCCTGCAACATATCTTAGASGTCTACCACAGAAAACAGCAAGCTCTCTTGACCTAGATGATCAGCAGAGATGAGATAGCCTCTTCTTACAAGTCTTTAGGTGCTCAAATGGACCTGACATGCCATGAGGGTCTCTTAGTTGTAGTGGCTGAGGTCAGTGAAAAACTGTAGCCTATCAAAACTAAAGCTTAATGTTTTAGTTGCAGAAACACAGACTTCTCACTCCTACCCAAGCATCTAAACCAGACAGCTCCCTCACAGTTGAAAGAATATTTTAAAATTTATTTGYAGGTGCCTTTTCACTGTTTTGAAGCATCCCAGCAGAGTGCAAAATGACAATTCAAATGGTGTGCTGTATATTACAAACAGCCCTGCCCTACATATAGCAAGTCACTTCCGTTCGTGAAGGAACAAAACTTTATATTCACTACGTTAAAACCTTGATTTACAGCACTCTTTGATCAGATGATCAAAACCCACTTTAGCGTTGCTCACAGAACAACCTTACTTCTTGCACATGTATCGTTCATAGCTGGCACGGATACTGAGCATGTCACTGCTTGCTAGAGCTGTGTGTCAGCCTTTGGCATCGAGGATCATAGCTTTGGTTCAAGTGCTTGCTGTCTGAAGTAAACAACAATAAAGATAAAATGAATTTTCTTGAGACTGATTGTGCCACCTTGGCCTGGGCATGGGTATTGTGTTTTTTCCCTTTGGTGCCAAGTGAAAGAGAAATTAATTTGAGCCCTAGGAGACAGGTACGTAGGGCTCACTGAAATTACAGGCTGGCTGCTGGATTAGCGGAGGTAGACATGGGAGCTTAGCTAACACATTTTTTATTGCAGAGAAGAGGAKCAATCAAAACATAGGAGAAAGCAAGATGGCATAAAACAGGGAAGATTAGAATATTGTAAAGTAAAAGGATTTGAATAGGGATTGATTTTAAACAAATCCAGTGTATTAAATTTCAGGCATGGAAACAGCTGCTGCTGTGTAGGGAATTCAGGAAGATTTTTTAGATGTACTAAGTCTTAAAATACAGTTTTATGATTTTTTTTTCCTTCCTTCCTCCCTCCCTCCCT
>JASVER010000079.1:3232443-3246953 GCA_030449065.1 Oceanodroma leucorhoa
TTCTTTCTTTCTTTCTTTCTTTCTTTCTTTCTTTCTTTCTTTCTTTCTTTCTTTCTTTCTTTCTTTCTTTCTTTCTTTCTTTCTTTCTTTCTTTCATTTTCTTTCTTTCTTTTCTTTCTTTCTTTAATTTCACTTGAAATAATACACTGACCACCTGTGGTTTGTGGAAGTTCAGTTGTTTGGTGCAAACTGCTTCATGTGACACTATTTAGGTGAATGTTATTAGGTCAGTTTTATGGGATTTCGCTAAGGTGGGAATAAGCTCAGCCATTCCAGAAGGACACCAGACTTCTGAGGAATGAAAGCTTGTGTTGCCTTTAGGTCCTGACCAAATTCTGCATGTGAGACCTGTTTGCGTGGCAAAAGCAAACTTTATCAAGCTTAAATAATCTGTGGAGTTAAATCCAGTTGACAGCAGGAGTTTGGAAAAGAATTGAAGGGCAGAGCAGCAATGTCTGAGGGTCACGGAAAGAGAGTAAGGATGCAGTACCTGTGTGCCCTGAGGAGGGTGGCTATATGTGCATGTGTAGCAAGGGACATGCACTGTTGACAGATGCACAAAACTGCCCACCAACAATGAAAATCMCACCTCTTTGTGTACATAGGCTTTAAATTGAGATAAAGATTGTGTCCTGAAAAAGAACACTAGCTTGGGAATTGACATAAGGCTCAGATGTGGTCAGGTTAGGGAAGCCTGGTGGGTTATGGGCACTGGGTGGGCATTACACCAGGAGAAAATACTTGAGCATGTACTCTGAATTCACCCTGGTCTCATGATACTGCTCTTGCCAATGACAGAGGTTTGAGCTAATGTGTTTTATCCCACAAAACAGAAGTCTAGCAGTATGCACAAGCTCAGCTGCCATGATTTAGCTGATGGGGGTAGTTAATACGCTGTAGTTCAGTCTTGTCTCTCAGTTGTCTAAATGCAGTCAGTGAGGGGACTGGTTTTGTGCGATGCTTCTACAGTACCCAGATTTATTGCTGTATCTCAATTACCGTGCATGGTTTATCCAGAATTTTCTTGAAGTCATATCTGTCATACTGCAAGCAATACCTGTAGCTGGATCTGGGGCACAACTGCTGCAAGTCTGGATGGGCACCTTCTCCTTGAGAGTAGCCTCCATATGCACTTCTCTGCCAGATGGAGGAGCTTAGCACTTGTTGCCACTTCCACCTATCCCATCCCTCTTTGTGGCGGTCACACCAGGAAGATACGATTATCCATTTTCTTTCCTTGGAGGACTCAAATTTTCCAGACAGAAAAGAAGACGGCGGCCTGAATTTTAGGCTTAAGTAGGGCCTTCAGGTGCTGGTCCCCAGGGTGGTCTGGACTATTGAACTGTTTGAAAATTGTTATTGATATGATTCTGTAGTATTAGAAGATAATAAATGTAATAYATACAATAAACTAGAATCATAAAGAGACGATAAATATGAATAAAAGGATATTTAATAAGCATAATGAAGCAATAGCAAATGCAGAACTTAGCATAAAAGGATTATCAGAGATATTCCAAATTTTTGTAGCTGCTATTAGATATCCATTCTAAGTTGTTGCCTTTTATCTCCTCCTACATCCTAGTGTGCTTTATTTAAATGTTTTGTTTAAATCACGTACCGCTATAAAGCATAAATGTTATAAGCATGTAAATATTACAAGCCATGCAAATTAAAAAAAAAAAAACAAAAAAAACCCCAACCAAAACAACTTGATATTATCCACTGAGGCCTGATCTCACTGACGAATTGTAATGGGGGTACCTAAATTGTGAGTAAATAAAGAAATAAATAGCTATGTGCTAAAGGTGTGATGAAAGAAATCCATGCCCATCTGGCCACATCTGTTGTTTCATTTAAGTTACCAGCACAAGKGCAGAACCTCAGGGAATGACTGCGAGGGTCCGTTTGTACATGCTTTCTTTGCTCTGTCACGATCTCTGCTTTTCTGGGGGCACCAAGGACGGCTTCCTCCGTGACTGATCGTATGTGCATAACAACCCCAACGGCCACTGCCGAGAGTTCAGTGGTCCTTGAGGTATTTTAGCTGATTCTCTACAYAACTGGTTGGAGGCATGCAAATGGCTACTTGCACCCACAGTGATGATCTCCCCTGCTCCCGGCTGCGACTGTTCTTTGTGTGCCACATCTTGTTACCAAAAAAAGAGGATCTTAATGGAAATGCCTSGATTGCAAAGTTTCTGCTGGAGTGCACACATAGAGCAGACTGGGTAGAAACGGATTGCAAAGTACAGATGGAAAATAAGCATTTTAATTAATGCTAACTTTTATGTACTTGGAGGACCTACATGCTTGTATATGTGATTCTATCTCATTTGGTCATGCAGAAGCTAATTCTGATGAATTTGCTAATTTTGCCAAGGAGAATTCATAGCTGCCTCTTTCACCCCGGTACTTTCTTGCAATTACTGTTGTTTGACAGCTGTTGTTTTCATGCAAATTTCACAATGTAGTGCGTGAGTCTCTGCGAGGTGATAATAACTATGCAGATCACTCTTAAACAATAGAAATAAGAGCAGGCGATACCGTCATATTTCTGAGCTGCAATTTGATTTAATGTATTTGCCTACTGTGACTGTATAAACCTCACAGGCAATACTGCCCATTTCCCCTTGAGATTAATGATATTCAGTGGATGTAGATGATAGCAAAACTGCCTTACATGTATTAACTACAATTAGCTGGGATACTGAGTAGACGGTACTCTTGCATTTTATTTAGTCATTTCACCTAGACAAAATGATTTTGCAGTGCTTTATGCGCACTTTACAGATGTGTAAATCCCACCACGCAGATGCAAAGGAGTGGATAAGTTGGCTGTGTGCCATGATATCCACTATTATATAGCTGGGATGGCTCTCCCGGCCTGCTGTCACTGCAGGACTGCTCCCAGAAGCCCCTCGAGCAGAAAAGAGCAGATACTCAGCTTCACTGATGTGTGTATTAATTCACTGGACAAAATTAATGTACTCTGCTTGTGGAACTGAATCTAACACAAGGATATCTGAGGCAAAACTGTACAAATGTTGTTAACGGTCAATGTCAGAGATACCTCCTACTATTCTACTGCCTTTTCATCATGTTAGATGCACTGTGAAGACGCACTTTGCAATTGTTAGCCACATTTAAGTACTGGAAAGATGTTGGTAATAGGAAATGTAAAATGACTCACTCTTAATGAATAAAAGGATATCAGATTTTTGTGTAAGATATTAGTGCTTACCCAGTTCAATCTTAATAAAATAATAATGCATAGACACTTTGAGATCCTTCAAGATGAAAGGTAATGTATCTTACTGTTGCACATAATGTTAGGCAAAGTGTAGACATCAATAGTACTTCATCCATGGGTTATTTTGATTTTAATATACATGAAGCAACAATAGAAGAACAGCTATGAAGTCACTGTGAGAGGACTTGTATGTTTATCAGTTGCAATGGGCCATCTTGAAATAACTTAGCTTATGGCAAAGGGTAGAGGTGACTTCTTACTCTAGTATATCACTCCTGAACTATAGATAAAATTCAATCAAGGCTGCTGACAGCAAATCAACTTATGATTATATATAGAGTATTGCCAGTAAAAATAATTTGCAGTAAATAAAACCTTTAATTGTTCAGCTGCTTAGTGTTATGTTACATGATCAGGTGTGTCCATAGCTATCACTGTCCATGCACATGCACAGACACGTGCACGCACACGCCCATAGAAAGTTTGCTTTCTTTTATATTGAACTTCTCTAATGTGTAGCTTGAGACAGTGTCTTGGATCTGCATTTYGTAAGCAGCCAGCCACCCCTTCCCCACCCAGCTGCCGAGTCGCCTGTGTCTGTTGGTGACGTCCTGGCTTCCCTTGTCACCCCGCAACTCTTGCTGAGCTGAACCGGCACTTTCAGCTTGGTGATCAGCATAGCTGGCACTGAATTAGCAATTCTTAGTATTTCTGGGTGTTCAACCTGGAACTGAATTAGCAATTCTTAGTATTTCTGGGTGTTCAACTACACTTCGTGAGGTAATTACTTTTGGAAATGCCAGTTCAGCACAGCCAGGGACAAGCAGGAAAAGAGATGCAGACTTTCCCAACAGGGACAGCTGGGGCTGCTGATTAAGGATGGATGAATCTGTTTGGGAAAACAAATCTGCCTAAGCCCCAGTTCTTCAAAACTTCCATATTAATTCCTGTGTTTGTGAAAATGTTTGTCTCCSTTCCAGGCAGAGGGCTGGGATATTTTTCGCTGCTTTGCTGTTGCCATCATCCAGTTTTCTTCCAAGAACTGTAGTCTGGTAACTGCAAAATGTTGAATTACATGGTCACATCCATGCGGAGTCGTTAATGGTACTGTTTTCTGATAGCATCTTTGGCAACCCCATGCAGCATCTCCTTCAGGAGCAGCAGTAAATGTCATGGCACTGAAAATAATGGTATGCAGCGAACCAATAGAGAGATTTAGAAATTGGCAACAACTTATGTTGTTTTCAGTTGCATATCTTTATCAGGGCTGCTATTAGTACCTTTTATCTTAGAAACAATACAGTCGTATATTAGATTTCTGGGCAGCCAGAAGGCTGCCCAGATTACTGGGAGAAGGTGACGTTAGTGTTCTAATGAAGAAAAGTAATGAGGAGCAGTGAGGCTGTGCCTAAAGTCAAGTTATATGGTAGACAAACTTTGCTTAACAAGCACACTGCCTATGGATTTCAAGACCACGTGTGGAGGGCAGCTGTTCTTTGTCCTCCGGTGGTGGGAAAGGATACCATCTATTTGAATCAAGTGGTGACTTCAGATTATTAAYACACTTAAGCAACTCTTCCACAGTACTAGAAAGTCTTAGCTGGACTACACAACTGTCATTTTCCCTCAGAATAAGCCAATAACAAATCAATCAGAGACTAAGAAATCTATTTCTTGGGGGGAAAAAAAAAAAAAAAGCAAAACCAAAACAAACGCAAACAACCCCCAAAACCCAGTAGCTGTTAGTGAAGACTATCTTGGTACAGATCACTGAGATGATTGCTTGTTGGGTCACATGAAAAGCTCCAGAGCATATTCCTGAAAATCTGGGGATACCTCACTCACTATCTTGTTCAGTATTTGGAAATCCGTGTGCTGTCCATCATGCTTATTCCTCACTRGTATGGGACTGGTATGTTAATGTATATACTGATTTCTGGTAATGCTCACCACTAGCCTCACAACTTATGAAGTGCTTTCATATCACAGTAAGTCCAAAAGGTGATTACAGAACAGAAGGAAAACAGTGAGTCCAAGCCAAGCAAGAACAAATACTGTCTCATTAACTGAATGGCACAGTTTGGAATAAATATCTAATGTTGTTATATTTGTAGTGTTGGTATTAATCAAAGACAGTGTAATGGTTTTTATAGTATTGCCTCTGGTTTGAGGATGTTTAATGATCAGTTATCATGATAAAAACATTTTTAGTCAATGAGCTTCTCTGTCATCTGGGTTTTCCCATCAAGTTTGGCATATCTGGACCTGTTCAGAGCCCATATAACAATTTTTTGGAGGGATTGTGTAGTCCAGACAGATTGCATGTACTGGTGACATGGCTTCTGGAGGTCTCACTAGAAGTTAGTGCCTTTGGAAACTAAATTAAGCAAAACCAAAGCAAAGACAATTATCCTAATGTGCAGAATTAAGCTGAATTAGAGCCCTGAGTGGAAGAAGCAGTTCAAATGCCCACCTTAGTGTAAAATCAGAATTATTTCTTTATGTGGAAGGAATAGTGATCAGCTCTTGCCATAACATTTTCCACGAACACAGGAGATCTCTCTGCTCTTTTTATAAAAGTCTGTTACATAGACATTAAGAGGAAAGGGCCTGGATGAACTCAGCTAAAGCCAAAGTCAGAGTCTATCCCATCCCAGTAAGTTTGTCAGGAGCTACAGGTGACACTCTCCCCTCTGCCTCCAGTGCCTGATAATTTATATACAAGCTTTTTTAAACACAGAAATAATTTTTAGGTCCCATGGTAGCATGCTGGGGCCTTCCCTCCTCCCTCCGGAGACCAGGTGAGAGTGACACTGAAAGTCAGATATACCGAGGAGCATGAGGAGCACACAGGGCATAGTCCTTCTGTAGTCGCAGGGAAGAGGTGAGGAGTTTGCAGCTGCCTCCTCCTGTGCAGGCTTAGTGCTGTAAGTACGTCCAGGTCTAAAAATCCTTTTGCTTGCCTAAATAAAATTGCTCATCCACCCTTTTCCCCTACTTCTTCTCAGGAGACTCAAGAGTTATTCAACCTTTGCAGCATGAGACACCCACCAAGCCCTTAGAGTGAGAGCTCCTCTCCCCAAACCCTCAGGAGGGTGGCTTGATTCACATTTCCAAACCCTTCTCTTTATGTGTGGAGGAATGTCTTGCCAATAACCTCTGCAGCACCGATATTAGGAAAGCAAGGTGGAGGCGGCTGTTTAGAGAATGGGGTTAGATTAGCATCTTTCCCMCAAACCCTTGCTGTGCCTGCCATTTTCCAATGAATTTTCTACATACCAGGTATCATTGGCCACCTGCCATCATGCTGATGGAGGTAAAGTCACTGCTGATTTCTGCAATAACTAAGCCCTGTGGCAGAAATCCTGACTGGGTAAACTCAGCCCATCGTATATAAATAGCTGTGGTTGAGAGCTCACAGAGACTTGCGCTCTTCTTGCAGACCGGAGCCAAAATGAGCCTCACTTAACTAATATCCCAGAGGCAGAGGATTAAGAAACTTTCTTCCAGCATAGAAAAGGGCATATTCTAAAATCAAACYGAAACAAAACAAAAAAAAAACCCAGAACCAAATAAGTGGGAATGCTGCAGGAAAAGAAGTCAGCGCTGGGGGAGCTGGATGGAGTGAAGCATGAGGGAAGTGAAGCATCTGTCACTAGGGGGGAACGTGGGATCAGATAAGTGGATGGATGCTCCCCTGGGAGACAATGAAATATGGGGACAAGAGCATGCCACCATATGGAGGAGAGACTTAAAAATAACAAGGCAGCCTGGTGAAGCACAGCGGAATGGGAAGTTGAGTTTTACTGCCCTTAGTCATCGTATTGACTCTCTGGCTCAGCCAGAGAGGGGAGTGGGAGTTGAAGAGGWGAATGTAGCTGCTGTGATTCGACCAGCGATGCCAACTACAATATAGTCAGACACAAGCTCTTCCTGAATAAACAAGATGTGATAGAATCATATTCATGATCAAGGTGCAGAAAGGGGGAAAAAAATAAATATAATGTACCGGCTGTCTGAGTTTCAAACCAACCTCTGGATTTGTGACATCTGTAGCTTATATCAGAAATGCTGTTAGTCTCTCACAAAACAAGTCTAGAAGCTCTCAGTCCATAAATTTGGAGTTGATTCAARTCTCAGCATAATACACATCATAGAAAAGTTACCCCTTAAATCACTCCATGTCTGTGTAAGAGTGACAGAAAAAAAGGGGAGAAACAACATTTCTGTAACTTCTGATATATATTTTGTTAACAGAAGCCAATATTAAACTACTGAATTGATGAAATTACACTGTTTTAAAACCTGCTTAAATAAGCTTTTAAATTTGGACCCCATATTTGACCAACTTTGACTGTAGAATAGATGGAAGATGAATCTGGGATAACAGACCGCTGAGGGTTAGAATTAAAAGAGTGTTTAAAAGCTTCTTTACAGAGGAAGTTATTTTTAATCCATCCAGGATGTGAATATATTGGCCTAAGCTGCTTAGTACACATGGATGGATCCCTGGCCCCATGGCAAAATAACCAAAATGACCTGGTGTCTTCATCCAGAGCAGATTGGCTGGATCCACACCATGGAACATCTTTCTCCTCTGGACCCCATGGGATCCTAAGATAAAATAGTTAATTAGTGCATGAAATTGTTTATGAAATACTGTGAGGATTGTGTTGCAACCTGCCAGAACTGTGTTTTTATATATTTGTGTGGTACAGTTGTGTCCATCTAATAATTTGCTGTGAATGTAAAGAGCAGCCTCGTTTTGCCCTCTCTCCTCCCAGACCCTCCCCAACTCTTYTCCCACCTGCGCCACATAGGAGCTGCCTCCGGCACTCGTCTTCATGCTTTCAYTGAGCTGATTTAATTTGCTAAGTTTGCAGAATATACACATTTGTTTTGGTGTGTTAATTTTCTGTCAGTTTGTGAGACAAAAAAACTCACGATGGAGACCGCTGGGCACCAGATCTGGCACAAGCAAACCAGCAGCAGCTGGTAGGAGCAGGATGGCCCGTTCTCTGCCATGGGGAGACATTGCACTGKCTCAGCTGTATCACTGAAATGTGCCCTTATTCCACTTTAGATTAATAAATCATTGATATATAACCTATGTGCACTGAGAAGATCTTGACAATCAGAGCTATCCATTCATTAAAGCTAATTACAGTTTTTGATATTCAGAATTTGACACAAACTGTCAGTATTTTTGGGGTGTTCTTCCTTTCTCCTCATCCCAAATAATAATAATTTTGAAAAGTTGAAGTCAGGTAAAGGAAAATCTGTAGCAAAGATCCTGGAGAGATTTTTAAGTGTTCTGCTTTTCCCAGGGAAAACCAAACTTCACCTTCTTGGATTTAGTCAGATCTGCATAGTAAAGCTAAATGCAAAATAGTTGAACATCATTGGAAATAATAGTCAGCATCTAAAACAAGAATGAGGTGTTCTGCAATAAAAAACACTTATAACAGTTATTTCTAAGTGGGAGTAAAGTGAATAGCTAATTGCCATTTCTGAAATGAGCTTTATTTTCTTGTTTACTACACTGTAAACCAAGAATAATTCCACTGTGAAAGCGATACAGCTGAATCAGAATTTGTGCTTCTGCTTTATTACTRGATATGAAGAGTTATGAGTTGAAACAGCAATGTGAATCCTTCTGAACGGACAAAATTGTTTCATTTAGGAGGCCATTCTGGCTCCAATAAAATTGTGGCTGGAACTAATTTTCTYCTTATGTTACATGGGACAAAATTGCTCTTATTGCTGTGCATGTATTTACAGCCTTCGGCAAAATGGGATTCAGTTCTTTTCTGGGATCCAGGTACTTCACTAATACAAATGATTACAGCTGTGGCATGGGGGCTAGATTTTGTATTTGGATGTAATCAAAACCATGAAAGAATTATCATAATTCAAAAAATGTACAGTGAAAAGACATCATAAGGCAGCATATCTCACATTAATTCAGTCATACTGGTTGGGACCAACGGTCCGTCTGTCCAGTGACGTCCCTTTGATGGCAGCAGAGAGCCTAGGGAAGATTACGCAAACTGAGCAAACATAAATTCTACTTTCTCCTGATACTCTCCCAGGCATTACATTTTTACAGGGACTATGTGAACCAGAAATGGTTTTTATGTATTTAAGTAACACTCAATTGATTTCATTCCTATGGGCTTGCCCATTCATCCTTTGAATCCATGAAGACTTTTAGCACTGGTAGTATCTTCTGACAAGGAGTCTCACATCTTCCCTATGTGTTATGTGGAAAACACCTTATTTTGTTTGCTTTTATCTCCTCTTTCATTTGATGCCACCTATTTCCTGTACTGGAAAAGACAGTAAATCGTCAACCCTATTCACCTTCTTCATATAAGAGATTTTTATGTACCTACAGGTCTTATCCTCCAGAATTGTCTATTTTCCCACACTGAAGAGTTTAGTTAGTACTTCATTTTATGGAAGCCTGACTACAACTGTCCCAGGAAACATCCGTATGAAGAAATTAATTCATAAAAGGATAAATTCACCTTGTGTTTMTTTCATTTTAGCCTAAAACATAGGAGAAAATGCACAAGATTTTTGCGATTTTGAATATGTTCCAAGTCAATCTTATGAAGTAACTGTCATTTGTTTCAGTGCTTCTCACTTGAGAAGAATATAATTTGAACTCTTTGAATACAGTAAGCAGACATGTGTCATTGTGCTGAGCACTTTCTCAAGGATTTGACAGCTTTTTATTTCATGCATCATTCACCCCTTGCTATAGTAATCACACAAAGTAACATTTCATTAATGCAAAGTTAAAAAGTTGATAGGATATTGAGAAATAATATCTGGACCCAGGCATGTTGGTAATGGATTTCGTTGTACTGTGCTACCCCAACCGATGATCACATCAATGTGACATCTACTTACTGAAAAATAAATAAGAGATCAAGCTGGGGATTATTTATTAATTTTCTTTATGGCTGGGAACCTGGACCTAAAAAAGCCATGTGAACCCAACTCCAGCGTTGCACAGAAGCTGTAACTTAAATGGTGTGCATCAAAAAAAAGATTATCAGAATAAGGACTTTTGCTTTCTTCATACTGGTTGTGATGAGGTACAAGGAGAGACTCYGGTGTGAATCTTTCCGAACAGATAACATTTTCTTTCTGCTAGAGGCAGAGCCAGAAATATTGCTGACTGCCATGGTGAGTAGGATTTGCTGTGACATGTGTCACTTACATTACTCAAAAAGTCTATGTAAGCAATGAAAATCAGGATTAATTTAAATTTGCATCACAGGTGGTGCAGAGTATTGACAAAGGGATTTGAATTGCAGTCGGCTGTCAAAATGGCACACTGGTTATACAAACGCAAGTGAATCCAGCATCGTATCAGTGTGAGGCTGTTTGCTAATGGTGCTGAAATGGTGATGGCCTGCAAATGGTATTATGGTCTTAATACTTAWAAGCACTAAAAGGCACATTGAAATTAAAGGTATAGAGTTGGCAAAAGTAAGCACTTAAAATTTTATAATTAAAAAATATTTATTTGAAGTTGCCTATGCAGCATCCTGATGTTACAATCTTTAATGATATCACCWCATAAGTTTTTTTTCACTGAATGCTTCCATCTGATAGATTCATTGCAACAGGAAACACAGAGATTTCTCTTTACTGAATTTCAATTATTGCTTACAAAGAGTACAGGAGCATTCCTAAAAGGATTGCAAAGACCATTTTTTAAAATGGAAAGTGATCTATAAAGCAGTTTAAATGAAACTACCTCACCTAAACATTAAAAAATATTGTCATGAGGTAGATTTGTATTCCAGATGCATTTGGAAACTGAAGACAAATTTTAATATCAACATGTGTATTTTAAACATTTAAAATCCAGTACTAAGAAAAGAAAGGAAGAAAAGAAAAAAAAACCCTAACCCCAGGTTATGGATAGGCTTTTTTTCTTAGATACATTATTTAATATAGTTCACATAAGAGTGGATTTCTTTTTTTTTTTAATTTTGGTAACTTTTCTAATTCTTGGTTCCTGAGTCCATCTGGGGTTCAAATATGTCCAATGACAAAATGAAAGCGATTTATTTTCTGGGCATTGGGGTTTCCTTCACTGGCCAAATGTAGTAATCTASTGCCATCAGCCACAGGTATTTCCAGATATCTGTAGAGAGCTGGCAGATACACCTCAGAACTTGATAGAGACCTGGCAGCTACTGGAGGTCACCTAAGCCAGTGGCCTTTAGTCTCAGAGTAGGAATTAATTTAAATGCCTACATATGAAAGCATCCTGTGTCGCTTCCAGCTGCTGCAGCAAAAAGAGAAGGATCTTTGTCAAGTCCTGTGGCGTATCTGCCTGCACTGTACAGCTGTCTTGGGCATCCCTGGGCACTGTTGGGTGCCTTTGGTCATAACAGTTAATGGACTGTGCAGAAAGTCTCTGCTGATCGGCCTTTGGGTGCCTACTTTAGGTGAATYGAATTTCTCTACAGGCTCCAGTGATTATGCTGACCAGATCTTTGTCTGCTATGAGACAGTAGACAACAGCACAGACGCAGACATCGACATCTAGTGGGACTTGGCAGTGCTAGGTTTACGGTAGGACTCGATGATCTTAAAGGTCTTTTCCAACCTAAATGATTCTATGATTCTATGATTTAGGTACTTAGGCATTTAGGCATACGTTGACATCGCCATTGAAACTCAGTCCTACCCTAGATGGTAGTTACTAACTTGATTCAGTGCCGACTGTTCCCATAATAAAGAGCACACTTAAGAAAACTACATGTTATTCAATAGTATTCTTTTTTTTTTTCATTTTAGAAGGTGATTTAGCTCTCCAACATATCCCTTTTGTTCAGTCCACCACTGCACTGTAAGAAGCTGAAAGTATTTTTTAGTACTGCTGATGTATCTTCTTTTAAATGATGTTATTTTTATTACAATCACTTTTGAGTGCTTTTTTCATGATTTGGGAATATAGTGAAGGAGGAGAGTTGGAGTGGTAGGGAAAGTGAAGAGATGAGTTCTGTTTTATGCACTTTATCTACATGGACTATGATTAAGTAAAATAGCTCGACTCGTAATAAAATCCATCATAAGGATTGTGCTTATCTTTAAGTCTTGGTAGTCTATAAGCAATCTTAACATCAGGTATATGCTAAAATGGATTTCATGAATAAGGACAACTTTTAAGAATGGTATTTCCAAACTGGGGTCACGAAATGGATAACTGCTGCTGATGGCAGGATATCTGACATCTAACACAAGACAGAATAAGGGGAGCTGACTCAGAAAATATGCTCCAATGTRCAAGTCTGGCACCTGTGTTAGAAACGTGTATTTATTCTCTGGCTGAAGCTAAGCACAAATTGTAAGTGCTGAGCCTAGTGCAACGACCACTTTGCATGAAGTTTCACTGTAGTCTTTGACAAATTTGTGAACAGGAAAATCCAGCTGTGTAGAAAGGAATACACTAACCATCAAATGTAATGGACATGGAAAATGAGAGAGACCTGTTCTTGCAGCTATGGTTTGGGGAAAGAAAAGTGAGAAGCAGTTTTCTAACCCTTCAGGCTTGTTAAGAAACACATGAAAAGCAATTCCAATTTTAACAACAGAGTAGCCAGACAGACTTTAGGATAAAACATCCCTGGAAGAGGAGAAAGAAGAAAGGAAAATCTCCTAAATCCATTAAGAAGCTGGACAGATCAAGGAGTGTATATTGTCAAACACAAGCTTGATAATTATTCTGTAATTTTGCAACTTTGTGTCTTATTTTAATTTAATATTTTAACCTTTTCCTTAATAGAGTAAACCAAATGCATTCTCTTTCTTTAATTTTGTTTTATCGAAAGTGTGATTGTTGAGTATCTGACTCAGTAAGGAACTCCATTCCTTTGGATGTAGTGACTCTCTGAATAGCAGGAAATGACATGATTGGGGAAAGTCTACCAACCAACAACAGTAGTAGATTTCTGGAAGGTAGATACTGGTCAGTGGTTGTTTTAAAGTCTAGTGACACCAGGATATGGAGAAGAGGTCTTCCAAAGTGTTTGTGACAAGCAGTAARAGTGGTGGCAAGGTGACTTCTGCTGTTGTGAAAGACTGTCCATGCATGTGAGACAAGGAGCAGTTATAGCTCTGCAAGTCCCTGAATGGGCTGCAAAGTTGCTTCCTGAGATGTCTGATCTTCCCAGAACTCATGTGTTAAAATTGGGTTTACTACATCTTTGAAAAACAGTTTGGGGCTTGCCTATTTCTGTACATGCACCTTGTTTTGTTGTATCCTGTGATCCAGACATTTAATTTTATTGCTGATAGCTAAAAAAGGGGAATATTGAACACACCTTAGCTTGCTTATGATTTGCTTTTTCCATCAACCTCCTGACATCATTAGGTTTTTCCCTACCTTTTCTTCCCTTGCTTAACAAGAAAAAAAATTAAGTTGCAGTCCTCCTGGTGATTCAACACTGGTTTTTTCAAAGCATAAAATGTCATCATGCCTCCTGGGCAACACAGTTTACCAAGGTCTATTGCTCTGACTGATGTAATTAGAGATTTTTCTTCTAGGTGTTGTGTATGATCACTGAAATTTTCACAAGTCTTCAGCTGAGTGGAAGGAAAACCTCTATGAAAATGAAAAACTAAAAAGTTTAAATCATTCAGTCATGCTTAAAAGTCTTTACTTATTTTAATAAGGGCAAGAAAAATACATATGCTATTGAAACTGAAAACTGTGGGTCAATGTGCTTTCATTGAAAAGCTTTCCCTGAAGAGCAATGTTTATTATAACTTATAACTTACTAAGCTTTCTGACTGATGCTGTGCAATACACAATGAAACAAACTCAGCCCAGAGGAGCTCTTCCAGTCACAGTAACAAAGATCAGATAAGGATGTAACTATGGCTGCAGACAGTGATAATTCACAATGTTATGGAGATTAAAACAAAAGGCTTTATTGTTGACCCAGCTAACACAATATTCATCCCTAGTAGAGAAAGTTTTGAGTAGCCCTTTATCTGGGACTGAGGAAGGCATAAGTAGAGGTGAGAAGGTAGTTCCTTCATGAATTTAATTTAGGTAGGGGAAAGATTAGCGATCTTCTGGTCTCTTAAAGAATCATAGAATCATAGAATCATAGAATACTTAAGGTTGGAAAAGACCTCTAAGATCATCAGGTCCAACCATCAACCCAGTACCCATGCCCACTAAACCATGTCCCGAAGCGCCACATCCACACGTTTTTTGAAC
>JASVER010000079.1:3247228-3342489 GCA_030449065.1 Oceanodroma leucorhoa
CCAAGCCATGAGCCGCCAGCTTCTCCAGGAGAATGCTGTGGGAGACAGTGTCAAAGGCTTTGCTAAACTGATATGGGACAAGGTTTTGGGAAGGCTCTGTGGAAAAGTGGATTTGAGAGGGAATTATATCAATCTCCAGTGTATTGAAGGTGGTCCTYTTAGGCAATGGAGGACATAAACTAGAGGGGAATGAAAGGAGGAAATGAGAGGAAGTGGTGCAGGTAGCATCCACCTATTACCTGGGAAATGAACACGTTTCCTTTCAGACTTTGTATGGTATAAACTATAAACTCATCTTTACAAATACTGTCTTGAGTTAATGAAGGTGTATATTAAACTCTTTTTGTTCATGGCAAGGAGCAACAGATAATCATCATTAGTTTGTTGCTATCGCTTGCTCCTTCCTTTTGGGGTGTAAGTGCATTCTTACTTCCTTAAAATTGTAGTTACATCTTCCTTTTSATCTGTGTTACATTGTTTGATCTTCTTGACCTCTTGCAAGTATTTCAGAGGACTCTTTCCATTAGTTGTGTCTGATGGGTCTTCCATTTTGACAATGTCTTTCTGAAAAAAAAAAATAATTGTGTTGTACTGAAATTAACAGTRTATTATCTCCAGTACAATAATGACAGCAGCATGACAACTTGCAAATTAATGGTAAAATAGATTATCACCCTTTCACACACATTTTTGAGATATTTTGCAACATTATTTCTTTGTACAATATAAAGCCAGGAATGTGTTAAATGGCAGCATAATCTATTGTTGTTTACCAGATACAGGCTATTTTACTAAGCTTCACAAGCCTTCTAAATCCTGTCAAATATGTGAGGAACACTTGATATAATCCATTTTGGAAAGTGTCATGGATGCAAAMAGCCGGTAATAGGGCCAAGAGTGCTGCTTCTGGGCACTTTCTTAAACCCAGATGTTGAAGGCTCTTCTATACAATTTTCTTTGCAAGTTTTCTTTTGTAGGCCTGTTTCTGCATCTTGTTCAAGAAGTATTCTCCCATGCTTTGTTTTATTCAATTATTCTACTATAAGAATCTTAGTAATAGCAGTACTTCACTGTCTTATGCCAGTGCTCAGAGGTTTCAATCAGAGCTGGACTTTACGATAAAATGTGTTATAAATGCTGTGTGCAATTTACGATGGGYTGTAAAAAGCTTATTTGCTAAGGAGCTCGTGATATAGAGGTGAACAAATGTCATGAGGCTCTTGTACCCACTTACTCCACTGGAATTAAATTTACTATGATTGCCTGGAAAGCAGTGTCCTTCTTCCAACTCGAAATAAAGCATTTTTCTTTATTTTTTTCTATCACACAGTATAAGCAAACAATAATAAGTTACTCTCATCTCCTTGTCTCCTTTCATTGGGAAATTGAATGTTTATCATCACAGTAAAATTCATTCTTGAGTTCTTGGACTGTCTTGCAAGTCCTCTAATTTCATTGTAGTAGAATAACATATTAGCAGTCAGCAAATGGTTAACACTTGTCAAACACAAGCTACAGYATCAGTAGAATGTGGGTAAAAAGTTGAAATTCTTCCAAGATTTGTCTCTCTGGGGATAATCCCCAAATGAAATTCCAGGATTACAGTTGTGGATTCTTTTGCTTTTATATGTTAAACAGGTTAAATTTAAATTGTCAGGATTGGGACTTCCCCACACTCATGTTCAGATAAGCACCCTAACCTCATCCTCATCCTCACATCCCTGTCTCCATGAGATGGGAAGCCTGGCTCTCAGGTTGGAAGGAAGTTCAGCTGCGCAGACTTTCTAGATGTCCATCTCTAACATGTTGGGGTTTTGTTGGTTTTTGTTTGTTTGTTTGTTTTGTTTGTTTGTTTGTTTTTGGGTTTTTTTGTTTCTTTTCCTGAATGTGCTGGAGCTATCACATTACAAAGCTTTAAATTTTGAAATTTGATCCAAATTTGGCTTGGTGCTGATGAAGGCACTGAAAGACACATTTCAGCATGCAGAGAGAKGAGTGAGGATAATGAAGGGTGGTGGCAGTCTGAGTACTTGTCATGTCACACCAAAATCAAAGCTCTTATTTCAAAAAATGGTAGCAACACCTTTATGAGGAGAAAAAAAAGTCCTATTGAACATAATTTTTCCTATCCCAAATCCAGCCATAGACAATTACTTTTCACTAAAAACTGTGAAACAGTGGCTGTAGTTGGATGATCCATCAGCGACATTTCCAAGATATGCATCTTCCTGAACAATACCAGAAATAAATCTTCCAGTATCATATTCATACACTTCTCGTTCACAGTAAAATGCCAAAAGATTAACCAGATACCAGTTAATTGGTGCTTCGTGGATCTCTGTGTGAGCTGCTCAGGCAGTGTTTTAGAAGAGTCGGAAACTGTTTGCTCTGCTGTAATAATGTTTCTAACAATTTYGACAGTTAAAATTATTGTGGGGATTGTGCAAAGTGTATTTATTACGATTGTTAATTGGAATGCATGAATCAAAAGAGGAYAGCTGTTATCCTGTAAGCTGAACCTGACTTCTCTGAGTACAGTGAGATTTATCTTGCAAGGGAAAATATTGTATAAATTCAATACGTGTCTCCAGTATTTAGTATTTATGTCACGCTAACATTGTCCTATGATTATTTTTAAGAATTGCTAGTCTCTGCTTTAGTCTGTGGCTCACCTGCTTTTTTAACTTCACCAGAGGATAAATTCAAGGAACTCTGACATATTTTAGGGTCTTTTGTGTCTCCTCTGCCAATTAAGTCTACTGAAGAGCATTAATGTGGCAACCCTATCTGGGTTGTGCAAGCTCTTTATATCTTTTCTTGTACATTGCAGAGTACCTCATTTCCTGTATTACAATTCTCGTTTCATCCAGATCACTGCTGGTCTTATAGTGGAGACCAAAGTGAATCTGTATGTCTGATTTCATGTACTCAAGGACATGTGTAAGTGTCTTTAAAAATGTTGATTCCTGGTCTTGTTGTTAAGATTATGTTGACATCTCCTGACTAAATAATGGGGATGTCAACAACACCTATAATCCAAGTGCTAGTTAATTTCTAATTGTTTGTGGTAATTGTCATTATTTTCATCATAATTTATTCCAAATAAATATTAAGCTGATTCTTCATGATATCAAACAGTCTGAGAACTGAAACTTTTGTGACCACAGCACCAAGTTTTTGACATACAGCATCTTTCTGAACTATACACTTAATTCACTTCCAAATCTGTACATTTGCAAATCACTGKTATAAATTTGGGAACTTCAGTCTTGCTAGAATGGAGAGGAAACAACCTGAACCACCTTCTTTCTAGCACTGTGAGGGTAATCCATGAGATCACTTCTACACCTCCTTCAGGTTGCTGTCAAGGACCTTCCTCAGAGAAGGTCCTCAGACTGAAGGGCRCTATGCACATTTACACACCCATTCCTGTCTCCTTTTACGCTGTCACCACAGCTCAGCATATTGGGCATGACACCTAAAGCACACATATTTGTGGCACTCAGTAAAAACCTTCTGATCTGGCTTATTTGCAGTGTACATGCCCTATAGCCATGGTTCACTTATGTAGGATGCTCAGACTGCCACCACTCTTCAGCAYCCTCACTCAGCTTTCTGCAAAAGCATGTTGCAACTAAATTGTGGGGTTAGGAAAGGGCAAGAAGGGGAACAAGAGAATTTAAGGCGCTGCATACCAGAAGGTGAGACCATGATGAACTCCAGTGGACAACCTGGTCACTCTGTATGGGGCCAAATTGGAGCCAGCATCAGATGTGGTCATGTCCTGGTTGGTGTTACCCATAAACTGGTCTTTTGTATCTTGGTGCTTGCAGGTATGTCACAGCATCCATGAGGCTCATTATCCTCTGGAGAACCTCTGAAGATGACAGTAGCAGTACAGTCCACTGGGAAGTTCTTGAGACAAAGCTACTAGGAGACAAAAGCAAGAGAAATATCTATATAGAAGCCATTCCTGGGAACAGAGCACATTAGACATAGGTCACTGACAGAGCACTGAGGGACAGGCTATTTGGTTTACCTGAGTCATGAAGACTTAAACAGTACCAGGGTGCAMAGGTTGTTTGATGGCTTCTGTCTCGAGGAACCGGTGGGAGTCCTCAGGGCAAGAATGTTCTTTTGTGTCTCAAGTAGTTATTCCCATTTTTGGCCTTGCTTAGAGGAAAATGAAATTRGGTAGGTGAAGACCAGATATCATTTTCTTTAAAATTCTCCTTGTTGATAGTGTATATTAAGATAGAATAGAATTTTGTAATTGTTGGAACAGCTAAGAATCCATTTTTGTCATGCATTTTTTTTGATTGYATCTTCCTTTGTAGTTTATTCTACTTTACAATTGCAGTGCTGKTTTTTATAAGTATATAAAAATAAAGTGCTATTGTCATGTTCCCTTGAGTAACTTAATGACTACATTTTTGAGGTAACTGACTACTATAATTATGTAATGCATATTCTGTGTACAGGAAGCTTTATGCGTATGACTTTAAAATACACTGTAGACATTGAGTTACACTTCATTTATCATTTTTTTCCTTAGGAAGATGTGACTTTTCCACTGTTTTGGATACTCTTGGTGAAGAACATGCTAGGAAAAGTAAAAATGCCAATGTATTCTTAGTTTAGACTTGTTTGTTTGTTTGTTTGTTTCCCTTGGGCTATTTAAAATCTGGAAGTGATATACAATATTTTGTAAATGTGTCTCAATTTTTTTTTTTAAATTTGCATTTTTGTAATGAATAAAGTATGCTCACTTTTTAAGAAAAAAAGGTACTAGCCTAGTAATCACTAGTTGTGATTACTAGAACCTAAACTGAAATGTAAAGTTAATATGAATGAAGTATTGACAGAAAAAAAAGCTATTGAGATTTTAAATTCACCTTTTCATTTCACTAAGTTAATGAAGAAATATACTTATACTAATTTAAGTTAGCTTTTTCTCTGTTGAAAAATTCARCAAAACTTTGAAGCCTGGATGTATGGCAAACAGTTAATCCAACTGGCAGTTTTTACCACATTCAGATTAGAAGCTTGGTCTACCTTTTACTTTTAGTGATTTTACTCTGTTGAGAAATGGACTCCAGAAGTATATGTCAACCTTCCCACAAAAACAATAAATATTTTACTGCCAAAGAACTCCCAGTCTTTTYCTAGTGGCCAAATGATCTCAGCTGCTTCGTATCCTGTTGTCAGTCTTCACTTTTTGTTTCACATTTCTCTAATTCAAGAAAGAATATATTGACAATATTAATATGCCAATACTGTATTCACAGATTGCATGAATGGGTCTGGGGTGAGAAGGTGAGGACACATTGCTCTGTAAATCCAGACATATTTCTTTATAAAGAAGCACYAATGCAGGATGCAGATTAATGGGCCCCACCAACTGTTCTGGACTGCTGTGCTCATTACAGCATCTAGCCAAAGCTGACATAGATATGCAGATGGATGACAGACTTTCACTCCGTAAAGCAGAACAAGTCTAGATCTATGGTCTAGAGGAAGAAASTTCTTTGGAGCATGCAGGTGGGATAGAGGCCGGGACAGTGAGTGCAGCTGGAGGAGGTTCTTCTAGATTGACTGTTCTGCTTCACTAGCCTGTTACCACTGCTCTCCCCATTATACAAGTGGTTACTGTCATCTTTTGATCCCATATATGTGACCAACACTAGATCTAACATATCAGAAGAGCCAGCTATATGGAGCAATAACCCTTGGGTAGATACAACTTTGTTGTCTGGAGTGCTCCCCTAAAATAGGGCTGGAGGCTGTACAGTTTTCTCCATGTTAAAATGGTTGCAACTAATTGGTCTAGTTATAAGCGATAGACCTTCAAAGCARTATGAAAGATAATAATTACAATATAAGACCTCTTGCTGTCTCTTGACATATGCTGCAGGCTGTGTTGGGTTGCATGACGCATCCCCTTCCATATTGTCAGGTACAGTTGTAACCAGAGAGCCACAGAGCTTTCTGTCAYTCTAGGTAGGAATATAAACAGTTGGACAAAAGATGGGGAGGTTAATACAGCTGGCTATCCCACATCCYTAGGGAAAAGCATAGGCAAATCTTATGCATGTAAAAGGTTAGAATTAATTATTAAATCCTTCTCTGATTTGCACTTTCAGGAAGAATATCGACAATCATTTTCCACTATCACTTCCAGATGTCTTTTTGTWTCTATATATAAGGTGAGCAAACCGGAGCTGAGGCTAGTCAGATACCATCAGGTCTTCTCAACTTCTTGCACAGCTCCACCAGCCAATCAGGCAGCGGTGACCAAAGCAGCAAGATGTTGCCACCAGTTCTTATCATTTCAATAAGTATTGTAGCTATTGAAGTTGTCATCGGATTTACTGGAAATGGATTCATTACAGCTGTTAATATCATTAACTGGATCAAAAGCAAAAAAATTTCTTCTGCTGATATGATCCTGATCTTTCTGAGCACATCAAGATTTATCTTGCAGGTGACCATACTGATGCACATTCATAGTCTCTACTTTGTGGATGTTTTTAAGTTGGCTTCCATGTACAAAGCTTTTGGTGCTGTATGGATGTTTGTAAACCATGCCAGTTTGTGGTTCAGTACCTGGCTCTATGTACTCTACTGTGTAAAAATAATCAATGTCACCCAATGGCTGCTGCTGCAAATCAAGTTCAGAATAGCTGGGATGGTCCCATGGCTGCTTCTAGGATCGCTGGTGATCTCTTCTGTGACTTCTTTTCCTTTACTATGGATTACACCCAGCACTTACCTCTGCAGCTCTACGGGGAACTGTAGAGAAAATAGCACAGCACATATCACTGASTGGGACAGTTCGCATCTCTACCTGCTTGTTCTTTACTTTGTAGGTTGCTTTTTTCCTTTAGTACTATCTGTGGTAACCTCAGCCCTATTAATTACTTCTCTATGGAAACACAGAAAGAAGATGCAATGTTATGTAGATACTTTCAGGGATCCTTTGATAGATGTTCACCTCACTGCCATTAAATCTATTATTTCTTTCTTGATCCTGTATCTTTCCAGTTTTGTGGCTCAAATTCTGTTGATGCTGTCGACTTCTCAACATAAAGATGTTGTGAAAGTTGCAGTATGCTTAGTTGTAGCTGGGGCRTATCCTTCCATACACTCTATTATCCTGATCATAGTCAATTCAAAACTGAAATTGTCATTCAGGATGCTTTGCCAGCATCTTAAGTGCCATTTGGAAAATATGACTTTATGCCTTATATAATAGCTTAAGAGAAACACTCTCAAGTAGCARATCTGGAATCAAGACTTCTACACATTTACTGTTTCATTGTCTTTTTTCTTAGTCAGTAAATTTCATCTTTCAGAGATTTCTGTGATTAGACCTCCTTAACATTTCAGAACTTCTGAAATAACATGCATTTTTACCTTTTTTTCTACACCACTCTTGCTCCCTCAATCTTATTTAATAAAGAGTGAGAATAAGAATGCACTGAAAGGAAACAATGCACTTAAATAATAAATCAAGTATAGGATGTTTTGTGATTTCAGATTCTCAGCTGCTATGAATAAAATTTATTCTATCCCAGCCAAAACCAGCACAAAGACTGACAGTTTTATCATGTGTTTGAATTGAAGAAAATGGGGCTAAAACAGAGACAAAATTTACAGCGCTCACAAATATCTTTTCTCTGCTAAAGGATCTTTCACCTGAGAAGMTTAAAACTGGATGAAACACATGCTGTACAAGTCATAGTTGGTGTGACATRCAAACAGAATATGCTTCTAAATATGAAAAACTAGCTAAAAGATAACCTGAGGGAAAACTAAGATATGGAAACATATAGCCTATTAATGTAACCAAATTATGTTCTGGTTCAGGTTTATTTGTGTTAGGATTCCAGTAAGTATATAGCAATTTAGTGGTTTAATACCTCTTTAAAACAGATCCTTTTGTTCAAAACATATTTTAAGCTTGTTCATTTTGTTTTCTTTAAAGTGGACTGCTAAGGTGGTGATTACAATGTAAACAGATGTAGGTACATAGATCTACCTGTCTACTGTAGAAAATCTTCTTCTTGAGTTGACCATTCTGATCACAGATTTGCCTTTTTGCAAGATTTGCTATTGCTTTGAGTAGTTGTGAGTTGTTTCTAAGGCTGGTCYCTTTTAATGTTTTAAGTTACTATGAAGTTTTGCGTGCAGTTGTTGAAATATGTTCCTCAACAAATCCTGTCGTGTTTTATCAAATAATGTGTTAGATGATTCTACTCTGAAATTCTCAGCTCAGTTCAAGTATTTTTACACTGTATATCCTCTCTGCAGGCATTTCGATAATGCTAGATTATAAATTACTACTGTGAGAGTTTCAGTCTCATCTATAAAACTAATGAAGAGGGTGATTCACTTAAGTCTTGGAGTGTATTGGCTCAGTGTCTGAAACATTGGAGTGAAATGCTTTGAAATCACTATTTAACAATATTAGATAAAGAGTGAATATAATGTTTTTAACTGATATCTTAAAATACTGTTTACAATTAAATATATGTTAATAGGAGGCATAAAAGAATGCAGTAATATGAAGTGATATGAGTATTAGCATCTGTAAACAGTGGGGTCAAACGGCATAGCAGGAAAGGAGGATGATTAAACTCATCAACACGGTGTTTGGAGGCACGGTACAGCGTCCCGTAAGACTACCGCAATGTCCAGCGCTGTGTGTGCTACACCAAGAGAGACCCAAAAGTCCCTCGAGAGCCCTGCCTGCGTGGTTCTACAGGGAGGCAGGGGGGAGCCACCCTGCTCACGCTGCAGCACACCCTGCTCTACAGCTTGCATGCCCTGCCAACGCGGACCGAGATTGGAAGTCACACAGCGATAGCTCTTTCGGTCCTTTTCCCAGCTCGCCACATCACAAAAAGAAAGCCTCCTGAAAGAAATGAGGGATTCTTTGGTGGGTTTTTTTGTTTGTTTGTTTTTGGTTTTTTTGAGGGGGGGGGCGGCAATGGTGTTTGGTTTATTTTAACCTTATCAGGAAGCTCTGGTAAAATTAATTTCCCCATAGAGCTCACTTCTCTTTAGGTGTCTCCAAACCCATTTCTGGTGGCAGTCTGAAGGAAAGGGATCAGAGCCAAGTGTGAGAATAATGACCCCTGCTCAGCTTTTTCACTGCCTCCTCATCTTCAGGAGGGGGAGATCTGAAGCAGGCACAATGATTAATAAAATATCCTTCAGTGCTTCCAGGGGAGAGGAGGACAAAGCTCAAGCACTTGATGTCTTTATACTGTATTGATGAAAGTTTTGTTACACACAGCATAGGGTGGGATAGATGGGTACATAAATTAGAATTTTAAATGACTGAATTGGTAAATAAATTATTAGTTTTGTCCTTTCCCTTTCCATCTTTCCCCCAAGCTTCAATTTATTTTCATGTCTTCTTCCACAGTAGATAGTTTCCAATTTATTTTCTGATCTTGCCCTGCTCTTTGGATTTCAACCTTTCCCTTCCTAAAATCATTATCTGTATTCTCTGCAGATCTAACCTTCTTTTTCTGGTACACTTTAAAAAAGCTTTCTGATTATTATTTTACAACGAAATATCATGCACCAATTATAGCAGGCTTGTTTCTGTATCTAGTTTGTTCCAGAAAGCAGATAAATAAATATGATTAATGTTTTGGCAATTACTATTTTTGCACCAAAAAAAATAAAAATAACTTTGTTGAGATTTCATTGTCTAAGAAGTGTTTATATGGTGATTAAAAATAAGACTTAGTTCACCAGTACRTTTCCGCTGGAACTTTGCAAATTACACGAAATATAAACAACASGAATGGGAAAATACTATCTGCAGTTTGTGTAAGGCCAGTAGCTATGGCAGCACTAAGATCATTGTAAGGATGATGAAAAAAGTGATTAGTGCAGTTGTTCATACTGAGTAYGTGAAAAACAAGCCTTCTGTCCTCCAACTTCTTATTTTTTTTAGTGCCATGGTTCTTGCTTTTCTAGGTCAGAATTCATCACAGTTCTCTTTCCAGGAAAAGCAGTATTTTGTTGTGCAGAAATTAAGGGACTTCTGATTGCAATCTCAATAGCATCTTCATGAAACTGGCAAATTTCTCCCTACCAGTCTTCCAGCATGTGAATCAGAAAGGAGAGCTACCACAGACRTTCTGGGTTTCAACTGCTGGTCTGCTTTGTCATGTCTTTCCTTTTGCCTGGATTAATCACAGGCTGTACCTGACCARATCAGTAGCTGGGTGGTGGATATGAACTCTGTTATCTCTAATATTAGTATCTCTCTTCTGCTAACCACGGAGTCTTCCTTTTTCTTTCCAATATTTTCGTGTCCTCCATGGTGCCAATTACCTCTATGCAGAGATACATAAGGCAGCACTGCCAGCTCCAGGGATCCCAGAACAGATGTTCTTATAAATGCCACTAAAGYTCTAATTTTCTCTGTTGCCAGTTTTTTAGCAGTGATCATGAAGCCTTTGACCTTCTCTGCATCTGACAGCACCATGGTGCTAATTTATTCTGATTAATTTCRGTTAATCTCAAAAATAAAATAAGTGTCAATGAAGATGACACACTGTACCGATCTTTTCTTGAAATATGACTTCCCACCCTCCTGCAAGGTCTGGAGAAAAGTTCTACCTTCTGGAAAAGTTTATAATAGGATTATAACCTGGGATTAGTCTTATCTCTATTTATTTATTGTCTTCCCTATCATAATGTTCAGCCTTCATTTCATTAATATCACAAGGACAGTTTCTTCAATGTTATGAAATACTTCTCAAAGTTAATCCCTCTTCCCCTCAATATTTCTTATCCTGTTTGTTTCTCATTTGAGGACATCTGTATGGGAGGTCATTGGAGCTTAGTTAGGTGTATAAATAATGCTGTTCATGAATCTGTCGGACAAAGCCTTCATAGAAGGGTTAAGGGGACGTAAGGGTTATAAAAAAAAAAAAAAAAAAGGAAAAAAAGTTTGTTTTCTGAATGCATGTGGAACTGGTTTTGACTATCCATGAATATTAAAACAATAAATTAGCTGCATGTTAATATCACTTTTTAGCTGAATGCTTCATTATTTTCAAATTACCRTTTCTCCTTCCCAACACCTATGCTTTTGCAATGATTAAAAGAACTTTACATTGGCCAAAGTAATCATAATGAATACCAATTATTGGGCAAGGTACAATAGGAAAGAGCATGGGCACTCTTAAAACCAGAGTTCCTGACACTCACAAGCATTTCAGAGGTCAGACGGTCTTGTCTCACTCCTAAAACTTTGCTCGTCTCCATCCTGAGAGGCCACGCTAATATTCAGCYTATCTGTGTGTGAAAGGACAGGGACAATATTTTCTTATCAGAAAACAAGGCAGTAGTACAGGTGGTGTCTACAATGTGATTTATGTGGGGTTTTGAGAAGGGAGAGAAGGGAGGGGAGGTCGCACAGGTCCATGCCATCTACTTTGGCTGGTCTCTTTCCACAGTGCAGGCAAACAACCCAGGGCAATGGTGCACCCGTCCRAAAGCAGACATTGCTGAATTGGGATCCACGCACTGAACGCTCCATTGCAGATCCGTTTTTTTCGCTATGACAGGAAAAGCAGAGGCAAACTGTTAAACAGGAATAATGACTTGATATCCTCATCCTTCGGCTGCCTGTTGGGGAGGAGGGGTGAAATTAAACCCTATCTGGCCTTTAGGCACTCAGATGTGATATTGTGATGAGATTAAGATGGATGAGCGAATTCATAAATTAAAAAATGGATTGGTAGGTGATTAGGCTAGATTTTTTATCCTCTTCCACCCCCTCCTCCCCTCCACCCCAATGTCATACTTGCATTTCATTTTTTCCTAACATTATCTCTTCTTTTATTTTTTCCCTCTCTTTCGGATTCTGTCTTTTTTCCTTCCTAGAAAAAAAAACTTTAATTCTTCATTTATCACCCATCTTTCTTATAATTTCCTCTAAAAATCTTGGCTGGTTTTGCTGCTGTTGTTGCTGTTATTGCAAATGCATACTAATGAAATCAAGCTGGGTTCATTCCCATTTTTACTTTATTCTAATAAGCACACATTGCAAGACAGCTTATTGGTTTTGGCAGATTTATACTTTTTCTTTTGTGACATTGCAAACAAAATTCCTCCCTTTCTTTGTGAAGGTGTTTAAAAAAAAAAAAAGCCCACATGCTGAGACCTTGAGATATTTGAAATTTCCCTTTTAAATCCCACTTCAGTCAGTTCTGATTTGTTGTCCTTTCCCTGTCACTTGTTTTCTCTTAGCCCACATGCTGATCCATTTTTCTTCTACAGACTGCTGTCTTTCTATTTTCTTTGTCATTTTTCCCTGTCTCCTTTAAGATTGTTCTTAAATTCTTTTTTCTTTCTCCTTTCTCTCTGCGGTTTTAATCCTCACCCACTAGTCCCTCAAACATTCTTGATCATTTCTATGTTTACACTGTTTGTTTCCTTTCCAGAGAAGAGATGACCATCCAAATATTTTCATTACCTAGGATTAAGATAAGAAATGAAGAGAGAAAATAAAATGTAGCTGCACATATGCAAACAGCAATGTGGAAGATTATTCAAACACTGTATGTATAAGATGTATAYTTAAGACTGAAAAGATTTGAAATATTTGCATCCTGAGAAACATCAGAAAAAAAGTAGGTATTTATAGACTTGCTCACTCTCTTAAAGAAGATAACAGAAGTCTATCTACTATAATTAACTTTCACCATCAGAACAGAAGGAAGTCAACTTTTTTCCTGAGGAACTTCTAAATCCCCCCAAGAAAGATGTATAACAGGAATTGCAAATAGATATTTGTTGACCTCATTTGGTAAATCATAAGAAATATGGTATGAACTTTTATACAGGTGTTCAACCAACAGAGCCGCAGCCCCCTAACATGCCATATATGTACGATACGAGCACCAATGGACAAAAAAAATCATGTTTCTCCTGCTTGAGATACCCAGGGCTTCCTCTAGGAATCTGAAGTAGTGCTACTGGACATGTAGAGAAACATACCTGTCCTTGCTGAACAATTAGGTACCTATCTCTCAGCTAAATTCAGTAAGACTGGAGAAAAGACGTATTAGAAAATCTTTCTTTCATTCCTAAACTACGTTTGGACTACAGCTGCAGCTGGTCTCCTTTTTTATTCTTTTCTTACAACTGCATGAGCTTGTGCATTTTTCTGGTGCCATGGCTCTGCTCAAGCAAGAGGAATAGAGAGAAATTTTCCCAAAAGTATCCCCTGCAAGAGATTGTGCTGAGCTATAATATCTCTTGGCTCAAATTCCCTGAAGTTGTGATGAGCTAAGATCTTAGGTGCCCTGCCTGCTGGCATTTACTACAGCATCTGCGATTATTCAAAAAATAAGCTCCGGAGTACATTCTCTCAAAAGAATTCAGCTTTTTGAAAGTGAATGAAAACCCAGAAATCTRTTAAAACTTCTCCTTCTTCCCAGTCCCTTGGCCTACTGCATCTCATTGGCATGGAGGTGACTTGATTTGCTTTCCAAAGTCAGTAGGAAGAGGTTAAAATCTCAGGCTGGCCCTGTGGAAGCTTCCAGAAATACCTTGCTTTTCTTGCTGACTGTAGAAAAAAGCCTGCATGCATTACCAGGGTAAGGGACAAGATGCTTAACAGTCTTTGGTTCACCTTCTGTTTCAACATCTTCACCTGTGTGAACATCTCTAGCTCCAAACTGCTGTTCTGAGCAAAACTGAGAACCCTTGGACGATTCCCAGATTACCCCTGGGAGCATTGCTGATCTATTCTGTCGTTTCTCCTCATTATACTTTGGCTTATTTTAGCTTTTACTTTTTTACTTCAGTGACGAATCATCTCACAGACTTCAGAGTGGCAGATGCTGAGGTTTCTCAGCTCTCCGTATCATCCTGCTGAACATTGAGATGTTCTTCCATCATTCCATTTTGATGTCATCTACTCAGTTAATTGTCTCTGTCCTCAAATTTAACAGAAGGAGGAGAGAGAAAGGCTTCAACTCCAGTGATTCCAGGACACATGCGCATGTAAATATCATCCAATTTCTGTCTTTTTCCCTTTCCTTTTATGTTCCTAGTTTTCTATTTAAGATCAAACTGCTGTAATTCAACTGCAGCAGCTAAATCTCTAAGATTATCTGCATTTTCTTTAGGGATCACTGCTTCTTGTTTGAATACTCTATACTCAGCTCGTAACAAATCTAAAACGAATCATTGATTTAGAGTGTTGCATATCTTCCTTTAAGTCACCCTAGTGCAGGAAATTCTTCTCCAGTGCCTTCTTTGCTTTGAGGGGTGAATTCTAAGAAGAAAGTGACACAAATTAGGGCAAACACAAATAGTAGGAAAGCCTCTGGTGCTGACCTTGTTCTTATACACTCAAACTTTGAGGAAAAATTAAATGACACAAAGTACTAATAATTTAAAATTAGTGAATACACAGCATATTTTCCTCACTTATTTCTGAGACATTAACTAAATATAATTCTATATTTTAGTTTGGTGATGAAGTCCACTGTATCCTTTAAGCTTTCAGATTAACAGGCTGAAAGCTCTTGAGCTTTCAAGAGTTAAATTGCTAAATCTCATATCAAAGTATTAGGAATCAAATAACTCACTCAAGACACTTTTTCCCACCAGTGTGTTGGATCTTTTGGTATTACAGCTCATTATTTTAAAATTGACAGCCAAAGCAGTATAGTTATCTACAAACTAACTTTTACGATTTCTTGAGAAAATCACTTTTTGCATTGAACTGATGTTGTTGTGATCACATACCTTGCTTGATAACTGATTGCTTGCTGTGAACAGCCCATTAACTACTTCTAGTACTTGAGCTTCTTACAACATATATTCACATGCAGTTTCAAACATTGCACATTCATAGAGCTGGTTGAACAGTCTTCATCCACATACATTATTCCACAAACGTTGCTATGGAATAACTTCTTTCCAGACTGAATTGAAAAAGAATTAAACTAGCTCTGATCCTCACAAGGTTTAGTAGGTTCTGTGAAAAAGCAGTGTAAATAGGGCAAGAGGGACTCATACCTTAGGTTCATCTCAGTTTAGATCTTTTATCTGTGGGGCTTCTGATAATTCATTAACCATCTCTGTGCTTCATTGTCCTGCAGTAATAAAGTTGTCTGAAAGCAGTGCATAGAATTTGCTGTATAGATGCAGAATATTTTACTGCTTATTTTTATTTTGTTCACCTACATTTCATAGAAGTAGATTTATTGTTAAATAAACGTGTGCTTCAGCCCATGCCTGGAATGAAGTGGTGTTGCTATATAAACAATTGATTTTCTTGCCTTTCAACAAAGTCCCCAAAGAGCCTTGAGAGAGAAACTTCTTTTGAGTATTTTCTACATATGTCAGGCAGCTTAAAAAAGAAGCAAATAAATAAACCCTATACTCTTCAGCTATATATCTCAGCCTGGGTGTGCTGTATATTTTCATATGCCAACTTTTTGATGAAAACATGCACAAGAAAATTCAAATTTTAAAATAAAAATATGAAAAGCTTGTGAGGTTTCCTTTCAGTCAGCTCTTTTCCATCTGTGAAGTTTCAGATGTCCAAAGACAGGAAAACTGAGATGAGAACATGGTAAACAGATGGAATGATGGTACCTAAGAGTGGTGGTGGTAAATTACCGTTTCTCATGGTTCTCTGATGACTTCTGTTGTCCTCTGAAGTCGTATGACTTTGTTTGGAATTATTTTGGGATGGAAGGACCAGGGAGAGGAGAGGTTCAAAAAAGAGGCCGCTTGACTAAACATCAGGAACTAGAACATTTCTGTAGAACACTAAAAGACTGAAGTAACTCAGACAAAGAATCTTATCACAAAGAAAGTCGAGAGCATCCCCTGCATAGGGAAAAGTTCTCTGGTAGGAAAATGATCTTTAAACTAGTAGAGAGAAGCACAATAAGAGACAGTACCTGGGAGGTGAAGAAGGACAAAATTAGACTAAGAACAAGGTCCTTATTTTATCTGCAAGCGTAACTAACCCCCTGGAGCAAAGTACATTAAGATGTGATGGATTAACTACCATCTGAGATCTTTTAAGCTATGCTATAACTCAACATGAGGTTGTATTTTTGATACAGGTGTTCCTTAGTGAAATTCTGCTCCAAGTGATATGCAGAAGAACAGACTAATTTGTCATTATGGCCACTTACAGTGATGGAAACTCCACTCACCATTCCAGCTCTCAGTCTCTGAGAAATAAGTTCTTGTTCCCCAGAGTCAAACTCAACATGCACAGTAGAATCCTACACGGTCACAAGACTAGTCATGCACAGGGCTAATTTCTTACCTGGTGAGCAACATCCATTCTTCTTGTACTGTGGTACAACTTTTTTTTAGTCAGTGGAGTTATGGGTAGTTTTGGAGGAAGATGGTTATATAGGTCGAGAAAGTGAGTATGATACAGATGGATTTGTGGGACATTAGAGATAAAAGGACACAACAATCTTCTTTCTTTCCATCTGAATACCTTTTTCATTTTTTGGTGTCCAGTTCTCTCTGGTGATTCTAAAAAAACCAACTGGATTATATTTTCAGTTAATCCACAAAAATTATTTGTTATTATTACTGAAAGAGAAGTTGAGAAGCCATAGACTTTTGGTCAGCCAAGACAGGGCAAAATTTTACATGAGCCTGCAAAGAAATATGGATGTTTAATACAGCCTTGAATAAAAGTGCTATACTAAGAATACATAAAATGTGCTGAGGCTTAGTACTGTAGGGTAAATGAGAATCTCCCATATTGCTGATATTGTGTAATTATTCCCAATTATAACTGCTAAAGTGATCTAAAAGCAAAGTCTCTCCTTTGTTGTTATGTGTGAATGTAAAAATCAAGAGACGATTTTGGGAAGCAGAAGGTTCTTTGAAAACCTGGAGCAGTAACAGGGCAGGCTAAAAGTAGAGTAGAAAAATATGGATTCTAAGTGAAAGGTTGACTACTGTGAAAACAAAATTCAAACAAACCAGAGAGGAATGTACCTAAGTAACAGCTCCCTGGGGAAGTCCTAAACTCCTATTTGTCTTTCAGGCCAAAACAAAAAATGGTTAAAAAACACAAGCTTCTTCAAAACAAAAATCTGTGTTCTAGAATAAGTATTTCTTTTTCTTCTTCCCCCCCCCCCCCCCTATTAAATGCATCTGTCATATATTCAAATACAGGAGGGGAGAGAAAGATGTGATAAGGAAAATCTCTGACCAAACCCTGTTTTGTTAATAATTTAGATTTCCTATTGCCTCGTACACCTGTTGAGCTTTTAGATAACAGCTTTGCTTTTCATGTTGTACAGATAAGCCAGGTCACTGAGGTTCAGAGAGGTTCCAGCCTCCAGCGAAAACTCACATCATTGCCAAGGGGCAGATTTACTCAGCAAGGTGGAGCTTGCAATCTCCTAGGCTCAAATTTAATCCATTAAATTACAGTTGCTCTCCCTGTACAACAGGTTCAGAAAGCAAAACTCTACTGCTTAGTTTCAGAAACTACTTAAGTCAGTTTACTATTTCATAATACCATTCTTTGTTTGCCAGGTTCTCCAAGGAGGAAATGCAAAGAATTATCTATATTGTTAAGAGCTAATTAAAAAATCCATTCTTGATTTGTATTTTGCCTGCTTTTAGTTCAGTGAACACAGAGCAAGTCAAATAAGTAACAGTCAGGTTATGTCTTCAAAAATCCAGGCTCTCTAAACAGCATCACAGGCAGACTCTCATTATAGTTCATTTCCTTCTGGATATAGCTACGGATTTGGGGATCAAAGCATCGAACGTAACATCCCGCGCACTCACTCCTTTTCCCTTTTATCCCCCAAATGAATTCCTTCATTCACCATCTTTGAGAGCCAAATGTAAATAATAATACCTRTATGGAGAAACCCTGCCCTCCAAGGATTAAACATGTACTTTCTGTATCATCCAGGTGATTTAAGGTTTGCAACTCTGCCCACTGTGGAGATTGGTGCCGTGGGTTTAGTGGTTGTGCCTATGGTTTGAAAACAAGGCCGATACTTCCCAGAGGGGAAAGATGACCCTGTGGTTAAGGCACTGAATTTTAGTGTGCTTTTGTCACAGATTACTCATGTTTCAGTGGGCTGTGTACAATCTTTTTTATGGTTATCTGTATGCAAATTCCCATCCAGTGGTATCTTGGCAGTAGAAAAACTTAGAAATCTTTTTCCTGATTTTTTTTTATTCTGGCTGTAAAAGAGGACTATAGCGCTTCTTTACCTTTGAATGGAGTCCTCAGGGTAGGGTCAGATCCTGCAGAGGCAGAAAGCATCTACTCACAGGTTTCTTGATCTCAGGTTAACATTGTCTAGATTTGCGCAGGCACATCAAACCAATGCGGTGTTGCTGCCCCTGCCTAATTTGTTTGGAAAATGAACGTGAAGCGCAATGTGCTGTGGTTACGCTATCAGCACCCACAGCTGTACGGCAGCACTGGGCACAAGCCTTCAAAGGTAAGGGAACAGAAAAGCAGGTGGTGGTAGGTGAAGTRCAAAAAAGTTTTGTTCTTTATGAATGAACAACCACTCATGAAAGTATCAGATTCCTTCTTTTTCCTTGTTCTGATGCATAACAGATAGTTAGCTTATTTTTTTTCTTGCTATACATGTGGTTTACATCTATATTTGACAGTTACTGTTCCTTTTCTATTTTTTGTACAATGATGTGACCCATATCTCAGTGAGCAACACTATAATAAGATCATTTACTACTTACCAGATTCAACACACAGAAAAATAGCTTGACAAAAGTCCTGACATTGGGGGAGGAAGTGGTATTTTTAGCATAAACTTTAGAGAAGCCAAGACATTACATTGTGTGACCGTTACCAACAAAATCATATTTTTCTTTATAAAATGCCATTACTTTTACACTTGTGAGAATATCACACAAGCTCAACTAGTGTCACTTATATTCTGTGCGAACAACTCTATGCAAACTGCTGGAGCTGTGACAAATCACAGTAGCCAACAGTCTGTCAATAATCTTTAACCAAACTATACACCATACATGACAGGCATCACATTGAATTAGAAATTAAACATATAGACAAATCCTTGAAAGATGTCTGGTGGTCAAAAGTATTCAGCAAATACTGTAATAGATTATTAATTTAGTAATTTATCTAATAAAATAACTAATAAAATAATATTGTCAGCACCTAAAGAGGTGACCTKCCTTGAGAAATTTTCACGCCTGTAAGCGAAAAATTTTCATAACCACAAAGTGTTTGGTTGAGAGGTATGGAGGATGAAGAAATGTGCAGATATAGTTATAAAACAGATTATTAATTGATTATATAAAATAGCATGGCATTCTTAAAATAAATGTGTATGTACTCAGAGGCAAGTTAGAAAGCTGAATACGTTTTCAATACTTATTGTGCAAAGGAAGGAGATTTGACTCTTCCCCGAACAGATTAATTTTCAAGTCAGCCTGGCTCTAACTCTAAGCTTCAATATCTGCATGTTCAGAGTACATGGGATTTTGTTTCTCTGGACAGACAGGAAGATACTCAGGACACCTGAGTACTATTGCTAGCTATTTTCCTGTCTTTGCCACAGATGAATTTTGAGGAAGAACTTTAAGGGATTGCAGATGACCTAACTCATAGGTCAAGTTGGTGAAAGTATCTTTAAAGGTCAGTTCAGGATAAGCAAGTGCTTTAGTTGCATTAGTACACACTTAAAAGCAGCCCTGCATGGAGCATCCAGTGCAGCTCTGGATTAAACTCAGTCTGCTCCTTAAAAAAATACCTGCAGGATCACTTCTACCATGCAGCTTCTTACCAAATCAGATATTCCCTGTTGTCTTTCAGCCAACACAAATGTGACATAAATCCTGTATCGGGTGCTAATTTGACAAAGGCAGTCAAGTGTATGCTTCAGATCCGGAGCAAGCAGTGCTGCCGTGTGCTATAGCACAGCACAGATCTAGTATTAATCATTATGGATCCACAGTGTCAAGCTAACGCAGAGAACACGGACACAGAAATATATTTGCCTATATAATTCTTACATATTTTGAAGAAAAAAGAAATGCAAGATGAGTGACTATTGTTGCCTTCCTTTTTTGCTGCAGGGCTGTCTTGCATGTTCTGCTGAACAACATTTAATAGGTGGGGTGCTCTATTTTTAACAGTAGAGCAGAGCTTTTCATACTGACTGAATGTACTGAAAAGGGAAGAGAAAGGTCACAGATGTCATTTTGTGGTGAAAAGATGCAGAAGCTTATTGTAAGCGCTGTCTAGCATGCATTAGTTTTCTTATCCTGTTGTTATATAGTTTGTTAATTCAATATGAAAGCTACTTACATGATAATGCTCTGAAATTGCGTTATCAAACTGAGCCACTATCATGGCAATAAGAACAAAATAGAAAAGACATTAAAGTCTATTATAAGTCTGCCTTGACCCGATTAAAAGCCATGCAGCTCAGCCCTGAGGGTAGTCCAAAAAATCACACACACCTCATTGTTCATCATGGGTCATGTCAAGGTCTTGGACTAAGATTTTGCTGCAGAGTGTTACTAAACAACAATGGAAAAAAGGACTTTGGAGGCTCAGTACCTGCTGCCCTAAATAAAATGGTTATGTCTTCTTTTCACCCACTCCATGAAGTAGGGCTGCTATAAACAAAGTGGAGAGTAGCTTGCATTGACACCACTCAGGGATACTTTCTTATAAAGCAGGATGGTCATGTCCACTCTGCAAAGCTCTTTGCTTAGGTGTCTCCTTTTGTGYACGTTTATGTTGGTAAGTACTTGAAATAAAACGCGGCTGTGTTGTAACCTAGCATGATGCCAAGGATATGTGTTGCATGATATAAAGCTGTGTAGGGATGTTTAAGGATATAAACCCTGCTGGCATTTTTTCAGGATGGATAACTCTGGATGAGATGTGGTCTCATGCGTATTGTCTATTAAGGGTGGTCTTTGGGGAAAACTATTTTTAGAATCACATCCAGGTGTTATCCCAGAAAGAACTAGTCAGTTCACTCCAAAAGACAGCCTGGAACTGAAATAAGGCAATGTGGACAATGACCCAAGAGCAAACCAAGGAGTTAATTTACTTGATAATGGGGAAGTACGTAGTACACAGTACATATTTTGAAACTGTTAGGAATGGTCTCACATAACCAGCGAAGGAAGAACTGGGTCAGCCACTGTGGGGGGTACTGGTCTGCTAATGCAGAAGAAGAAACACATGATTGTGAATCCACCCACTTCATCCTCTAGGAGAGCTTTTCTTCCACCCTACTTAGGTCTGCAGTTTTTTCTTATGGACAGCCACACCTTTCAACTTTCTCCCCACTACTGAAAGAACAATGCCTGATATCAAAAATCTGGAAAGCCCTCCTTGATCCTAAGACAATTATATTGGGAAGGTCCTTAGGTCTGAGCTCAGTAGTTTCAAGATTTTCTTCCATTAAGGTCTCTTTTCGGTTCTGATATTTCTTCCTTATCCAATTTCATTTACTGGTTGCTGACCCACCACCTCTTTTCCACCTGGCTGGAGATACACCTCACTTCTCCCAGAAATCTCAACAGTCTTGAGGGTTGGTCTGAGGAGGAAGAGMAGCAGTGTGTGATTCAATCTGCTGGTCTTCCTGACTTATGAATTTGGATTCATTTTGGACAAATAGTTTTCCAAAAGAAACTTTGTGTAGGATTCAGGTTCAGGTTAAGACGTGTACAATTAGGTAACATGAGTTACAGGGATCTAGCCAATAAATTAAATGAACTTTGGAAAGTAATTCTGTCCACCCCAAAATTGACACTTAGTGTTTGATTAACTGAATATGGAGTATAGTCTTGATCTCCATTGATTGTAAAAGGAACATTGAAACCTACCTCACATGTAAATACCTAAACAGGTCTTATTCAGGACCTGAAAACTGCCTGCCAACAAAACCACTAATTTTCATTTGCCCCTAGTTTATTGTCCCATTTCATCCCCCCTAGTAAATAGTAACTTCCATAAATGTTTCTCTAAGTCTTAAAAGTGAGGCAGATTTTAAAATGAAAATGTTTCTTGAAATTATATTATAAAGGGAAGGGAAGGGAAGGGAAGGGAAGGGAAGGGAAGGGAAGGGAAGAACAAATAGCTATAGTTTCCTCTTTAGTCAATCAACATCAACTAAAAACCTTTCAGTAACATCATATATTCAACTGATTCAACATAAAATATGATTTGATATATTTTCTTTTTTTTGTTTGTTTTAAAACTGGCATATTTCATATGTACAAGATGTAACCACCACAGTTTTAAACCCTAAAAGCATGTGATTGTATTGAATGAATTGATTGAATCCAATGTGATCATGGCAAGGGAAACCTTTACTTGAAATTGAACACAGGCACAATGAATCAAATGCTGTTTCACCAAAATTCATTTCTTTCCTAAAGTAAAATTTGGAGCAAAAAGTTGAATGTAGACTGCCGYAGCAGCTGCATGATACCTGCCTACTACCTTAAATTTTTCAGGAAAAGCAGTCAGTCAGGAGAAGGGTTGGGTTTTGATCTGTGGAAGGTTCTAGTGCTCCTGCAAGGGCTGGGTGTCTGACTTTGCTGGGGCAGTGATGAAAGCTGTGCGGCACGGGAGGCACAGGTCACATAGGAATATTCTTCCAGTTATCAGGTCTTCTGGGGATCACAGTGTTATAAAGTGTGTGACAGCACTMTAAGCCAGGAGCATAATCAAAATTCACTGGCTGCAATTTCCTTCTTTTTTGTTGTTGCAGCTGTTTGGGGGGCTGTTAGTTTCCTTGTTATTATGGTGAGTAAAAGTTACTACGCTTCATTTGTCCAGGAACAGCAATTGCAGCTGCCAGTGAAGGGTCAGGATGTTTTGTAGCCATGTTTTGTACCCATACTCTTTTTATTCTTATCATTGTGACAAAAAAAGCTTATCTCAAAGCGACTGATAAAAGCCTTTCCTAGTTATTTGCATATATCCTTCACATACAAGAGGGTATGTACAGTGACATCCAAATCCTGCTGCAGTGTGGCATGACTAGGAAAGGAATTCAGACAGTGGTGCAGAAAGCTGAAGGAAGTTATTGGCAGTTCTTYTGATCTAACAATAGAACAAGCTTAGCAATCATACAAAATCTATATGTACATATAGTCTGTCCTATAGCAGAGTAACACTGCAGATTTATAGTTTGCAAGCTGTTACCATACAAAATGTCTGTAATGTTACAAGCAGTGCCTATCTCTTACCATGTTCCCTTTCTTCCTTTCTACTCCTCCCTCTTTCCCTAGACTATATCCACTTCAGACTGSAAAAAAACCCCAAACAAAAAAAMCAAAACACCTTTGCAACTTCAGGCAGACTGGGGGCTTTGAGCTTTAATTCTGTTGGTTTTCTTTTAGATGAGTTTCTAACTTCAGACCACAGGGACTGGTGGGACCATCATTTGGGACCAMCATTTTGGGATCTCTCAAGAGACACTCATAGGAAATAGTTTTCTCTCCCATCTCAATATGTAGGAGACATCTCCAATTGAATCATGGGATGGACAGGGAGAGAGTGTTTTTCTCTRCCCTTTAAGTTTTCAGAGGTTATAATTTAGAAACATAGGGCTGACAAGAAATTTGTCAGGGCTGACCAGAGACGTTGTGTAGTCTTTGTCYCTGGAGATATTCAAAACCCAACAGGACACAGCCCTGAGCAACCTGCTGTAGCTCACCCTGGTTTGAGCAGGGAGACTAGACTAGATCTCCAGAGGTCCCTTCAACTTCAACCACATGGTGGTTCTGTGATCATCCAGTTCCTCCTAGTTGACATATTCTACTGAATTGACAATGGATTTCTATTTTTTTTCTTTAGTAAAGACTCTCAAGAAAACTAATTGTGTCACGGACACAAAAATATATTTAATAACGTCAGTCCCAAGATGACCATCCTTAACTCAACAAAGAGCCATCCCTTCAGCTCAATTATTTTTGGGTCAACAACAGACTTAATGAATCATCTCAACCCAATAAATATACAATTAATAAGGATGATGGAAAACACATTTTGCTTTCAGTACCCTAGAAATCTTAAAATAACCACACTTAATAGCACTCTAWTCCAAGGGGTGATCACATTATCTGTAAAATTACATCTTCTTTGGACTTGTGATATCACACATATTTTGTGAAGCAAAAATCACTGGATTTTTAGAACTTTTTTACTCTGGTCAAAACTATTTTTAGATAAAATAAAATACTAATAGATAAGACTGCAAGTCTGGAGTCTGCTTAAATCCATAAAAAAGACAACAAAATAATTTCAATTTATGTCCACGTCCTTGGGGTTAGCCCTTTGTCTTCTAAGTGGTAGTCACAGGCTTTCAGTGAAGAGTGAGAATACGGAGATCTTCAGCTGCTCTCCTACTGTTCTTCCCTAGCCACCAATATATCCTATATGTATAGCTATACTTACCTATACTTATCTGGATCAGATTGCAGCCAACTAGCCCTCACCCAAACCCGAAACCTATCTAGACTGAGTTATTCGATCAACTGCACCAGCAAGGTCACATATAATAAAGCTTCATATGCACCTATTTGATGCATGGATTCATGGTGAATTCTCAGAGCAGTTGTGATACCATCCATCCCTTTTGAGATGAACTAACCCCTTATAAAGCTATCTAGAAACACTCTTTATTTGTTAGAAGTCTAAATTTGACAGATTCTGACAGCCTGTCAGCCTCTTGTGTACAACTCAGCTGGAGCCTGCTTTACTTCTGTATTTTGTCATCAGTTCTTTCATTATTTYTGAAATGTTAACACCGACTTCTAGCTGACTGACTTGAGGAGGCGATAATCAAGCTAAACTAATTAAAGGTGATAGTACAGCCCACCTGTTATTATACAGCATTTTTTGTAGCAAAGTTTGAAAGGTTTTCATTGTGTAGTTTTTCCCTCAGATAGTCCAGATTGTCAGAAGTATCTCATTATATCAGTAGTACAAAATATTGAACATTGTTGTTAGACAATAATACTAGCATGAATTAGATCATTAGAATGGAGGTTTTAACACATAGTCATTATGTTATCATCCAGGAAGACCTGTTTTACTTTTAAATTGTTTGAGCAAAATCAGAACACTTGTATTCTTGATGAATGAAGAGATATGAATGTAAGATTTCAACAAAAACCCAAATGAAAAACCCTGYTCATTTAAGCTGTGAAATAGTATTTCACACTAGTGTGCTTTCTCTGAGCTGTGATAATATAACATTCTGTGCTCCTTTTTTGTTATAATCCAGTGCTTATAATCAATCATGAAACTTATGCAAAAGGAGTGTCAAATTCCATCCTGTAAAAAGCATGGTATTTTTGCATATGCTTAAAGAGCAGGTGACTCACGGGTCTGTGAAACACAGGGATCTYCATGGTCGGGCAATACCTATTCAAAGGGCTTGGGACTGCAGATTTAAACATAAGTGGCTACAACCCACCTAAGTTCCAAAGAGATGCCCATGGCTGTTTTTGTGTCTGGAGTTGTCTCTTCATGAAGATCTTAAGTAGGACTACGTACTTACTACAACCCACTTCTACAGAGGCTTAAAATRTGACTTAAGAAAGAGTAAAATGTGGAATTAGTCCTGACAGTGCTGCAAAGCTGTAACACAACAGAATATCGCTATCTAGTCATGTCCGCTTATTCTTGTTGGGAGATAATTAAGTCATGTGCACTCTTTTACTTCTGTAGAAATGTCTTTCATTTTTCCCTCTTGTCCTCTGTCATTTGCTGCACTCATTTAGCAATGCAAAGGGGATTCAAACCACCTGGGTATTTATTAATGCTGGGTAAATAGAAGTTTGAGCTGTTTTTTCAATGTACTTTCCAACCTTGTTTATTATCATTATGCTAACTTTTTGGCGAAAATSTTTTTATTGGCAAGAAGATCTGCAGAAAGCTCAAGCTCTGTAAATAACAATGGGAACAAGTTTTCCTGAGAGAATTAACTCTGGGAATTCTGCCCTGACAATACTGAAAACTTAATGTGCATACCTGCATAATACATTTTGCTGAACAATTGTGAATTTTTGCAAGTGGAACATGGTGTTGTGACAGTCACAGTTCTCTGAAGAATGATTTGTGTGTCCAAGTCCTAGTCTGTCTCTCCCATATATATCTATTAGCCTACTGAAACATATTACCCCTCACTGTAAACCTTACCTTGCAGACAGAATGTAATCTGAGTTCTGACCTTGAGAAATAAGAAATATTTGATACTTCTCTGTTGCTACAATTCACATGAAAAGAAGATCTTAGGATTAGCTATCAAAATACATAGTAAGAATAATAGCTTTGACCATCAGATACTAAGGTAATGTTGAAATATCAGCATTCATACAGATGGGAAAATTATCCAGAACAAGTAAGTTTGAAAGGATCCTAATTGACAACAAATAAATAAATAAATAAATAAATAAATAAATAAATAAATAAATATTCCACTGCATCAAGTGTCTGAGAAAGTTTAAAAGGATTTTATATCTATGGCACAAGCGATATAGCATAATCCTACCTTGAAATGGCATCCCAACGGCCTATGAAGACTAGGCTAAAGGAATGTTTAAAAGTGACCCACAAACTTACTTATAAAAAATTAGCTGCCATCAGCAATGCAGGAGTTACAAAATCACTTTCATGTGATTTGATGGTCCGTTAGGGCAAATACAATAAAACAATTTCATACCAAACCACTGAGTTTTAGATTAGGTGGACCTTGTTATTCCCATACTTCTACACCTCAGAATATCGCATAGCACCATGTCACTGAACACCAGTTTGGTAAGAAAGAGTGACCTGAAACTTGTAGTAAACAATACCCTCATTTTCCTGGAAAAAAGAAAATATTTTCCTGGAAAAAAAGAAAATATTTCCCAGGAAAATTTTCCCTCAAAAAAATCAATATAATTTATAGTCAGCATCAACTATAATAATCAGTTATTAATATATATTGGAATACAGTTTAAAGAAGTGAAATTTATCTGGCATTATGATTTTATCTATTAAATCATATTTAACAGAGAAAAAGGGACATGCATAGAAGCTACTTGGGTGAAACATGTAAAGATGCTCCATGTATCTAAGCACACTTCTGCATGCTTCTGAGCAGTTAACTGTCATCCTAAATGTTGGGAGAGAATGACATTATAATGAAGAGGAATCAAATCACCCAATACATATATTTAAGTCTGAAGTAAAGTGTTCTGAAGTAAAGGGAGCATTTCCAAGGTRCAATTCAATGTTTCACTCTTTCCTAGTAGGTGGTATTTAAGATGCCTCTGCACCTATAAGAGCAGATGAGGTGAATCTTGTAACTGTTCTAAGTATCTTCCTTCCCTTCCCAGGATTTCTTCCAAGTTACAGAGGTCAAAGKTAAGATGAGAAATGGAAAAACTGAAAAGCTTGCAAGCACATTACTAGTCTAAGAGATAATATATTCTGTAAGGTCCAAAAAGCCTAAAATCTTCAGGATTTGAGGCTGGCTTTGGTTTACTTTTTAATAAAGATGAAGCAAATTCTGAAGATAAAGAGGAGTAGCATGACTTACAATCCATTTATTTTAAGGCTTTATAGAAACTCTCTGTAGGTTTTATTTTCTTTTTTCTTTTTTTTTTCTTCCTTCTCTAAATTCTGCAGACCAGTAGGAGAATTTTGTTGTGACAGYTTACCTAGTCTCAGCAAATGTAGCCTAATTTACTAATTCATTTACATAGTTTCAGCATAACATACCAACATCTGCTTGTAAATTTATAGGTGAAAACAATCGTGAGGAAAGGAAGAAAGGAATCAAGAGGAAAAAGGAGGAAGTTGCTGTAAAAAAATCCAGAGATTGGTCTAAACCTGAATGAATCTGGAGACTGCCCAAAATGCAGAGGAATTTAAGATATGATTTTGACTCCAGTTTCATATTTTTCAGGGGAATCAATTCTGTAGTAATGTGTGGTAATAGAAATGTCAGCTATCAGAGATAAATATACAGAAAAGAAAGAATCTCAGATAGCTAGACCCACAGTTCCTGAGAGTTAACCTTTTATGAGAGCATATCATTAACTTCTTTGGTCAAAGACCATTAATCATGCTGAATTATTTTTGGTAAAGCTTGGCGTCTGCGTACATGTAATCCTCAAGCTTGTATTTAGAACAGTCATTTATCCAAGAGGTAACACAACATAATGTAAATATTTGGCTTCCACATTGCTTTTACATTCAAGTGTTATCATTAAATACAAAATTAACCACTATCATTTGAGAGGGTAGTTTAACAAAAGTGTTACTCATTTCTCATAAAGCAGCTATTTTCCAACTCACATAATTTACTAAGGAAATAATACAGAAGTCATGCTATATGTTTGTACTGAAATCATAATAATCTGTTAGACTTTCAGAAAAAAAGCTGATTTGTTCTGTAGTAGCATTCAYTAATGCTGCATTTCCCAAGGTCTTGAGAGCCAAGGGTTCTCATTCAAGAAAATGGAAACCACTGCACCTTCTGGGACCCTGTATGTTTTATGTAATTAGATGCCTACCCAAATGGACTGGTCATTCAAAGAGCTCCATAATATGATTCTTTTTCAGTATTATTGCTCATGCAACTGTGCAACCATGGTTTCATTTAAAATACCACCACAGGCCTCTGAGTTTTCATGTGAAAAACTCTGCAAATGCAGGAATATATAAAGAATTGGTTATCCTTAGGATAACTAATTCCTTATTTGAAAGTATAACAACTGACAATTAATCTTGAGAATTTGGGAAGCAGTGGAATGTTGCTATATGTGCCCAAGAAYGTTTTACTGTCTTTCCAAAGCTTAGGGACAGCATCCATGAATATTACAATATTTACTTTACCTCTCTTCTATTGTGTTTTTGTGTGTGCATGTATGTTTACAGATGTATTTAGCACTTCCTTTAATTGAAAAGAAAAAAGAAAAAAACCCCATTGTTTACCTGATATATTTTCAAGACTGTTTAGTCCAATGTCAATGCCCAAACYAAACCCAAAATGTCCAAGTTTCAACATAGTCTTTTCTCCAGCAACTGGGGAAGAACACTGAAGAAACTAGGGGTCTTGTGAATTWGAAGCACTGATCTTTTGATCACAGATCACTCATCCCTTCATTTTATGAAACATTTCTTTCATATCAGAAAACTACTAGCTGAACATTATTTCCCTTCTAGATGTGTCATCATGTAACTTTGCTCTGAAGGTCTAGGCTGCATGTCATGAATCTTACCTTTCTTGTTGGGAATGCAGACTAGAGTAAGGAAATGGTACCCCACSTCCAAAGTCTAATATTGTTACACCTAACATTCAAAGGATTATCAGTCCTTCRGAATAGCATTAGGAGTCAGGACTAAGAATACCATCTTCAGAACCCRCACCACCACAGTGCTTACTTATTGGGAAACCCTACTTGTCTTTGCTTGAAAAGGCTGCACTTGGGATAGATATTCAAACAAAAAGTGAAGAACTAGTGGTGTAATGGCCTTTCGTTTTAAGCAAATTTTAGGTTTTGTGTTTGGGYTTGTTTGGKTTTTTTTCTGTAAAAGTAATCTTGGCTTTAACGAGTTCTAAAGGAAACTTTAAAAGTAAAACCTCTCTGTATGGAAATAATTTGGGKTTTTTTTAAACTTTAAGGTGTAGTGTCATTGTTTCAGATATCATTATATTTATATAGTACTATCACACTTTTAGACAGGTCCGGATTTTAAGAGTTAGCAAAATATGGTAAAGTCAGTTCTCCTATGGCATGCTTCTCTATTAATTCATACTGTGTTTGGCTATTGTCTTCTGAGCACTTCAGTATATAATGATGCTGAACCAGAATTCTCCTTTTTTTATGAACTCCCTAACATGCTATCCACTGACAGGTCAAATTATAGATGTAGAGGGAAAAAGGCAGTTATTGAGCCCTCCCACATTCCCAGGTGAGACTCCCTATAGGCCAAGAAGAGCTTAGTGTTGGAGTTGAGGGCTATGTCAAGACCTAACTCACCTTTGTTACCTATGATGARTTTGGTGTTTTCAAATACTGATCTTTGTTCACTGATAACTAGCAGGAGATGATAAATCTGATTAATTCTTTGCACATAGGTCRCTGAATAGTCAGTGAAGGCAAATAATTTTACTCATGAATCCTACTATTGAAGTAGAGCAGGAGAGCTGGGGTTGGCTGGGACAGCCTTCAAACCATCAATATTCCCAAGAAAGGCATTGCTTTCCAATTATCATTTTCCCTTGGCAACTGACATCTAATGAATACTGTGATATATTCCCTGAAAGGAGTTATTAGAATCCAAATTACAGAAAGATAAAATGCCTTGACAYGTATCTATTTCTATGAGGTTTTTAGACCCAAGTCCCCAGTGAAGCAAAGAGAACATGTTCTCCTTTCTAACACTGTCAACCTTCACTATCACAAGCACCAAAAATTAATAATTATTTAGCTACTGAACAATTATGACAGATGATTAATTGATCACAAGGAGCTAGTTCTCATGGTGCTATTAATCAGCATGTCATCAAGCCAAAAGAGAAGGTAAGCAATCTATATCTGTTACAAACCATGTAAGGGACACATTACTCAGTCAGCATGAAAAGGTCATTGTGCAGCTGAAAGCAGGATGAGCAGGCTTAGCCAGATTGATGAGGGAGTGTTATTTTGTGTATTTATTATCACGGAAAAAAATTACTATTCTGTCTCTACAAACACTGTAAATAACTGGTTTACCGAAACAAAATGCTAAGAAAAGAGCAGGTTGGTGAGCTGTCAACAATGCTTTAGTCTTCTATCTTCAAAAATTAACAAATGTGTTATAGGGTAAAGRAAGATGCTTTCTCCTCCCACATCTCTGATTTTTTGCTAGGAGTATATTTTGCAGCTGTGGTCTCTGGACATGAGAGGCCTCTATCACTTCCTCTCCTGATGATTACCATGGAACTCATTAAATGCCGCTCATTAYTGTTTGCTGTAGGGGGAAGTCTGTTTGGTAAAGGAGTGAAGGAAGAGGAGTAGACTGAGAAGGAAAGAGTAAAAGCAATTATGTATGCTCCATGGAGTGCTGGAGTTGTATGGCAATGGAAGAAAACATGGATGGCATTGACTGTAGGACAGCTAGGACAGCTTCCTTTCCTCGCTCTTTCAAGCTTCTGGTTATGTACGTTTGTGCACAGCAACTTTGAGGTTTGCCTACAGAGTTAACCGCAGGCAGATGTGATCTCTTTCGCCCTGTGCTTCAAGATAACCATAAGCTATTGTGTTCTTGCGTGGCACTTAACAATAATCTTGAACCAGGAGCTTATAAATATAAAGAATCTTTGAGAAACATTAGAGCAAGGATGAAGAAGGCTTACATATCTCTCAGGCACTGAGAGCTGTAATAGCTTTTACCTAGTGGGATCTCCAAGGACAGGCACAGTATATAACATGTTCCAGTGTGTGCTTGCTAGTCCAGTGTGCTSTGTAGCCAGGCTTGGTGATGGTGTGAGCACTGTTGATGCTTTATGCCAGAGGGAAATAGTGTTCAGAAAGCTTTTCCCTGGGGTGTATGTGTTAAATTTCTGGTGGGTATGGATACCACTGTCTCCAMGGAAAAAACTGTCTTTGTTTTCAGGCTTCTCTCACCAGCGACCAGTGGTTTAAGACAGGGGAATCCATAATTAGTTATGTTTTAACCCATGCTTACCCAAGGGGCAGTTTTTCCCTGTAGACGGATCCAGTTCAGCTACGTAGATGTTGTACAGACGTCTTAGTAGAGAACTGTGTTTAGGCTAATTTATCTTGCTGAGAGAGAAAGTTTACTAGCCGAAGCACAGCATCACACTACGCAGGTGTGGTTTCTAGATCTGGCTGCCACCCAGCTGGCTTGGGACAGTGGCAAAAAGAGCCTGAGTCTGTCTTCAATGAATTTGCAAAGCTCCCTTAACTACTCCATAAAATTTTTTCTTAATTTCTTTTTATGTCTCGATGTGGCTTGTGAAAAATATGTGCAATACATAGTTGTTATGGATTGTAGAAAAGCCTAGGTAAAGGTTTCCAGGTGTGATGTTCTCTATAGATGTCATGAATGAGTGGTTTAAGGCCACTTAAAAAATCACTGTCAAAGGTATTAACAAAAAGTGCGTTTAATAGGAATTTATAAAACTGCAACTTAACACAGTTTGATGGCAAGGTTCACTCTGTCACTTACTATATGGGTGAAACATACAAAGGGAAAATCGAGTTAGAATTGAGCTAGAATGATTTATACAGAGACCGAAGACGCAAAAGGGTAAGGGAAGCCCTCCCATTGAGTCACAAGGTTCAGAGTGGACCCCCTTGCTTTCTAAACTCCTGATGGAGCTTAGATGTGGCTAGGTCCAACCTTAGCCTCAGACTTGGACAACGGTTTATGTCTAAGGGATTATATGTGTCTAGTAGCAGTCTAAGGTTCATTCACAGTTTTATGGTAGATCACAAGATTTTAGCACACTTAATCATTGACTAATTTAACATTTACAAAACGAGTCAATAAAATTTACTACAATCACAACAGTGACTTAATTACAGATTTGAGATGGCAATATTTATACTATACTTGCTATCAGATACCTAAATCAATTCATACACCCACGCACACAAACACAAAGATATATAAATGTACAAAGGTATACCTGTTAAAAATTCCCCTCGAGTTCAGTGAAATATTCACTTCAAAAGTCTTGGAATTTCTCAACGGGCAAGGGTTGAGCCTCAAGGAATGAAGGGTTTCAACCCRGGTCCCATTGTCAGCTTTGGGCGACAGTTCTCCGAACTTCCCAAACTTGAGAGGTCACGAGCTCTGAGAGGCGTCTGACTCAGAGGGAGATGCTGGTCGCAGCCYGCTGCGGTCCAGGAGAGCTCACTCAGGACCGCTGTTTATAGGGTCGCAAGGTGATTGACTTCAGTCATCAGTAAATTTCCATCCTGGCCGCAATCTGGAACTGTAACACAGGTACTGTTCCACTCGAGCTACGATCCAGGTAGGGAATGTTCCAAGGCTGTCAGGGGATGACTAATTATCCCCGTTCTCATCCCCCACCTTGGCCAGGCAACAGGAGTTGCTGGTACGGTCGGTGCCGCTCCCCACCTTAGCCATGCAAGGGTGCCTGGTACGGACAAGGGACGCTTCACCGCCCAACTCATTACACAAAGGCCAGGGTCGAACGGGAATTCCTGAGGTCATAGAGTGGCCCAGAGGAGAAGAAAATGCACCACCACAACAGGTTACATGGCTTTTTTCTGCATTTCTGGAGCCAATGTAGAAAGAGGAAAAAGAGGCAACAGGAGAATACAGACCCAGTTGTTGTGCCTTGATCAGACAACTCAGCCCAGCAATTCATTCAAAATATTATATATTCTTCCCTCTCCACTCTTCACCTATTTTAGGCATTAGATTAAAAAACAAAGAAAAAAGCATTATCTTTACTGATTACCTCATCTTGAACTTCAGATCAGTAGGTCATGATACTGGTGGATATCTATTAAGTAACTTAATCCATTTATTTACCGATTCAAAAATATTTCAGTTGGTTTAATAAACAGAACTTTAGATTCTTTACTAATGAAAAATGCCAATTCCATAAGTGTTTTTCCTCAGAAAATGGTTATTGTATAGAAGCTGCATTTTTCACTAATGGAAAATTTCCAAGCACCTCTGTTATTTGCTTATTCATTTCTATCAGACAATTTGTTTACTGGGGATTTTACAAATATTTAGATAGAAATTTATAAACACATTACTATAACTATTTTAATCATTCTTTCACTATTTTAGAAATAGTGAAAGAAAAAGAAAGAAAGAAAAGTTTTTACTTATCTGCCACTGTCCAGTGGAATAACTCTTACGTAAAGAGTCATACTCCTGTTTTCAGCCATCGTTCTTTATCCTGATCTTCTCTTGTGCCTCGGGTCACAAAAAGGTGTCATGCAACTTGCAGAAATTTTAAATTGAGAAAATGCAGCCACTTGCCTCATGGAGTTCACACATCTTCCTCCAGCCACGAGTATGTAAGTAAGTTAGTGAGACCTTAGTATAAAAATACTAATGTAAATGGCGAAAATACAAGATGCAATCAAAATTGCAAAATACAGGAGAGGACAGGAGAAAAAGCCCTTGAATTCTAAAGGAGAAACTAGTGATGAAGAATGTAAAGTGAGGAGATGACCAGAACCATATAAGCTCTGGCATGGTTACAAAATGACAGGAGATGCATTRTAACCCACAAGACCAAAAAAGCAGTTAGCAGACAGGAAGGATAAGCACTGAGTACATGGCCTGAGATTTGACAAGCAGGGAGTTTCACCAGTGTTTTTCACACAGGTTTATATGTGATTCCTGATAAAGCAGGAGAAGAATTCTTTTGCACATGTGGACAAATTTGAAGGTGCAAATGAATTTGCACATAAATATGAGTCCAGCACTCAGCTGGCCTAAAAGCTGAGCAAATTATTCCACTTGAAGCATGTTTTCATGGTGTGCCCTAAGCTGATGCAGTAGAGTGTCATCTGAATATACCGTGACATAAATCACGCAACAGAGTGAGCTTACTGTGACGGCAGTTTTACAAACTTTATTTGTTTATTTCTCAAATACGAAGTGTATATAGGCGCCCCTGATGGGAAATAAATATGGCACTGCTTTCTCTAGTTAGATATTTTTAAACTACTGGGATGAATATATTTTCTCTTTCAGTGATCGTGTTATCAGAGAACCATATAAACATTGCATCTGCTTTATGCGGCTGCAATAAAATGTACAGGACCTAATTCACCACTTGGTTACTCCAATCTTAATACCACTGTAACTCCACTGATATCTCTGTAGTGAAATCAGGAAAGCAGAGAACAGATTTGTTATGTTTGCTTAGGAGGAAAAAAAATGGTGTATTTTTGAGCTSTTTAACTCAAACTTCTGTAAGTTTTCCCAAGCCTTTTCATTTCATAGACATACACTTTCCAAGTAAATAAAATGRATCCAGAGTGAAACATGGTAACAACATATTTGTTGTTTATAATAAATATAGAGTAACTTGAAGTTACTTTAGTAGTTAATGATACCATATTATCAACATATAAAGGAACTGAGATATTTTTGCKAAGTATGCTGCTAGGATTTGGGAGCTAAGATATGGCTTCCAAATCCATATGCTTCTGTGAAATAGGTAYAGGGAAAACCGTGGCGACAAGTTTAAATTTGTATGCTGTTGAATAACAGGCATTTTTTAGTGCAATTGCAATTCAAAATTTGGAATAAAATGTTAGTATCTGTGGAAAAAAATCTGAATTTGCTTCTTTCCAAAATAAGCCTTTAATAGGAAAACAACTTGATAGCTATGTAAATGTTTGGAAAACAGGAGTCCTATTTGCTGCTTATTTTCTAAAGGGCAATAGGGCTTGCGTCCTTCCTTTCTTGCTAGAGGCAAGCTTATATGAAAACACAAAAATTGCAGCTTATATTCATTCCAATATCATAATCTTTTAAAAAAATCACCAACTGAGATGTCAGAAACCCAGGGTGATGTGGCTTCAGGTAGGGTATAAACAGCAGGAGCAAATGAACTTTTAAAAAGCCAAGATGCTGTTTTCCTACAGCTCAATTTGCCCCTTTCTGAGTSAGAGCATTACTTCTCCAAAATTGTGTTGTTTCGCTTTTCTTTTTTTTTACAAGCACCTGAGGGAGGTATTTAAATTTAATCACATTCAGGTTCAGCACTCATCATGGTGATACTAAAACAGGTGTGGAYTGGGGGGAAGGCAGGATTTGCTGATTTGTGAGATCCTATCACTCAGCATCTGCTAGCCAAATTGCCAGCTAATCATCCGTGAAAAAAAAAGTCTTGTTTTGACAAGGAAAGCATTTCATCACCTGTGGAAATTGCCTTCTGAAATCCGTAGCCTGGAGCCCAAATCTCTACAGGAACTGAAAGGAGAAATTGCCATCTGTATTGCCAGTCCCTTCTGTTCAAAACACAGGTGACTGAGTAGATACCCTCGTTGAAAAATTCCTTGGGTTTTATTTGCATTCTGCCCTGAAGGTGGCATATTTTAGCACCCATGAAAGCAAATGTGTGCCTTCCATAGGGGAAAGCATAGGAAACTTTACCTGTTGTTTTGGTCAAGCTGAGACACTCTGCTCTGTCCATCGTCCAGCCTGGCCGGGCACAAGGCCATTCTGGTCTAGCAGCCAGGCTGTACCGATGCTAATGAGCCCTGCTGAGAGAGCAAGGTCATTAAGCATGTTTGAAAGGTCTCTGGGTTGGATCTAGTTCATACATCTCTGGCAAGGAGCATGGGTGAACCTGGGAAGCAGCTGTCTGTACCTGGCTGTAGGAACATRTCCAGAGACCTGAAGAGCTTAACAGGCTACTATAAAGATTTAGACATTTTTATGGAAAAGTGAAACAAGGACTTAAAAACAAGGGAAAAAAACAATGAAAAAACAAACCAAAAAAGTCTGAAACATAACACATGCTCTTCCTAATGGGAGAGGTTTCATAATTTCATACCACACTCACATCTTCCCCTGAAGCATCTACTATTATCCACTGCCAAAGCAAAAATACTTCACTTGATGGTTTAGAAATTGCTGTGTCCCCTTCTCTGTTGGTTGTAAGCTCTTTCATCTTCACAGGTACCAGTGTGTGTGAAGAGCGAGATAAATAGAAAGGGAATTTCACATCTTATTAAGAGAGAGCAATAGCAATTCCTTCCTCAGCGGTTTGTTGTGCTGCGTGCTTTTCTTCCTCTGCCTGTGTTGACACTGAGGAAGTGGTCCAGGTCACCGGTCACCATGGTGCTTGTACTGAATGAGATGTATGAGAAGCCTCGTAGATTTTCACAACCACAAAGGAAAGCAGAAGAGCAGATTCAAGAGTGTTGTTGTGATGAAGTGCACAATCCCSTCACTTCAAGCAAATAGAAGTCTGAAAACACATAATACAGGGGAAAGGGACTACCTGTGAAAGGTGTTCTGCCCCCAAAGTTGATCAAACTGCCTATGTGTTAAGAGCAATATGTAAATTCCTTAGCTGGTTTTCTGGGAGCCATCTGCTCCACCCCTACCTTGGTAGATCGGTACAGAAGTCAGTTCAGTATAAGCATATTCTTTCTGAAAACAGCTATTTCTTTCAAGAATGAGGGGTCAGGCAAGGTAGTATTGTAGGTTTTGGGGCATTTCCTCACTGGTCTGACAGATAAAAGCTTATCTGTTATTGAAACCATGGATAGTACAACGAGGCAAAAAAGTCCTTGCTCAAAATGACAGGCTGTCTGCAGTTCTCAGAGAATGTCTTGCCACCAGAGACCACTCTGTGGGACTCTGCACTCTCAAGCTCGGGAGGTTACTTAGGAGCAACAAGCTGCTCTTACATCTCACACCTCCAGCCCTCACTTAAAATGGGTAGGGCTGCAGACAACAGCGGTGTGGAACATGCACATCCGTGAATTTCCAGACACAATCTTTCATGCATTCGACAGCCACAGATGGGAATCACACGTGGAAAAGGTCGCTGCTCAGAGCAGGTCACCTGAGCTGGTTTTCATGCTGCACACCCCAGACGAGCCTTTGCAGAGTTGGTCACTTACTCGGGTTGCTCTCAGAGTGAACTGAGTTCTCTTAAACAGCAGATTTTTATGTTCCTGTTTATAACGAAAGACATTTGAAAATACTAAAGAAAGAAAATGGGCCTAATTCATTAATGTAGAGCAACTTTGTAGCAGGTGATGTAAGTAATGAGACTGACTTAATTTAGTGGCCGTGAGGAGCAGATTACTATGGGTTTAGCAAAGAATATTCCTGACAAGCATGAATGCAGTGTATACACATAAATTTATTTGGTTGTTTCAAATATTTCTCACTTTCAGGTTAATTACTTAATTTACATTGTAAGCAGYCTTCCCTGAGAAAGCCTCTACTGGGGACAAAATTAAACTTCTTTACTTAGTTGGTAACATTTCAACAAGGAAAGTTGAGTATTGAAAAGACAATGTTGTCTGTAATTAATCTGAGGTTCTTTACAAACTCATTCTCCACTTCTTCCTTAAATGGGTACAGGATTAAAAAAAAAGGGAGATTTTTTAATTTATTGTTATTAAYTTTTATTTAAAAATATTTATTTATTAATCACAAATTATGCGTAACTTAGTTATTATATATTTCAGATGCCTAGATTTTTATAGCACGCAATCAATTTAAATCCTGAATTTTCATTTTCTTCAGATCTACATTTCTGTTTAGCATGGTTCATGGGTAAACTGATGGATTTCACTCCATAGACAGATATATGTCTGTGGTGGGCAAACTTCAGAAAGGACGGATAGTCCTGTGGCTAACATACTCCTCTGTGACTCAAGAAATCTTTTGATTGATCTGAGTCCCTTTACTCCTCTGTCTCAAATATCTCATTTTTAGTACAGGAATAAAAAAACTTTTCCAGACTCACCAGGAAGTTTTTTCAGGGAGTTGCTGGATGAAAGMGGACATAAATATTGTAGTTACAGGCATTCATGGAGATAAAACACCCTATTTCAAAACGTGTAACTAGCGGTAAAACTATATTGCAACAAGTATGTTTTAGCACCATCTAGCTATCTTGTTAGGTAAGTCACTAGCTGTATAACACTCATGAAGTCTGATCCTATCCTAGAAAAAAACCCACAATGCAATTCTGTATATTTTTTTTCCAAATTAGTTGCAGGAGTTGATACTGAAATATCTGTAAATATTTATACATTTTCAAATGACCAATGTTAAAATGTATTAGTCCTCAAACTGGTGTCTGTGTCTTGGGTGGCGATGAAGGATGGCAGAGTGTTAACGGTTTGCCTCTCATAGTTGTAAGGATGTAGTAGATATGAGTGAAATAAAATAGTTTTCATCATAAAGCACTGCTGCAGCTCAATCCATGACATTGTTTCAACAAGCAAAGTCAGTGTATGCTTTTAGAGCCCAGTCTCTGATCTGTACAAGCTCTTTGAATTCACTCACTACTATCCTTGGGTATGACTTTATTTTGAAGCCCCCTGAGAGGGCATGGTGGGGAGGAAGAGGGAAGCATTACCGCTGTGTTACAACAAGTGTGCGTGGGGACTGGTTTTCCTAGTAAGTGTCTGTCCATAAGTGTAACCTCTATAAACTATGGAGTTGGAAAAAGTTTACCAATAAGCACATGCAGCATCTAAGGTCAGTGCCTGTGAGCTTAGTCTATCATCTGTCAAGATCAAAGAGCACTTTCAGAAAAATCATCAGATAAACAACAGTTAGCCACACTGAAGACAGTGGCACCAGGCACCTGGGTCAGAGACATGCCAAGTCATCCACTTCTCCTCATTGCTGGCACTGGGRTGACTAGTAGGCTACCTATGATGTTCTTCATGTGCAGTGCAGGGTTTTTGAGGAAAGAGGGAACTTAAAGTGAAAATACACCAAGCTGATTAGTTTCCAATGATGTGACTTAATGAAAATCACATATAAAAAATAGCAGAGCTAMGAAGAGTCAGCAGGTGAATACAGATGTCTGACACAAATATTGCCTGCTGTGCACCTTCTTCTGTGAAGTTTCTGTGCTGATTTGGGAGTTGTGATGTTAATTGATCTGGGTCCTGATCAAACACCCACTGTGTACAGCAAGAGTTTCCAGAGACTCAGATGTTCTGGGACTTCTTCTATCATTTATTCACTTGTTTCGTAAGCATTTATTTTAATTTAATATTTGAAATTGCATGGTTAGTACTGGGACCTGGCTATAAAACAGCTTTGAGGAATCTCTTCAGGCATCTGAAACATAACACTGAATTTGTGAACAGGTGAAAAATGTGTCACTCAGTTCAAACACATGACATTTGAACATTTGTTAAGACTGGTTAAATATGCAAATACTTTTTTTTTACTGATTTTTTTTTCAAATAATGGTTCTGCGAAATAGCAGTTATAAACTAGTCTTTATTTATTACACTATTAGCAGTATGCGGGAGGCAAAACAACAATAAATGAGATGCAATGGAGCCTTCAGTACTGAAGGAGGATTTTAATCGAAGCTGGCTTCCTGGTGTATTGCTCAGCACAGAAGCAGTTTATACAGCTCTGAGATCCATCTGTGCAGGTGAATCATCAGGCAAAACCCACCAAGAATATGTAAGTGAAAGAGTAGCCATCGTCTTTCTTCATGAGTAAAAATAGGGAACTCTCAAACATAACAATAAAATGATGTTGGATCAGTGCCCAGTGGTCTTTCTTCCTACTGGTATTTCTTTATGTTCCTGTATTTTCTTTCAAGAGAAATATTTCTGTTACTATTTCTTTGGTAGGATTCTTTTATTTATTTGTTTATATTTTGTTAAAGAAAACTAACTCCATYCCAGCCCAAACCAGCACACCCTTTCTTCTCACTCCTCATGTAATCCACCCAATGTCTGTGGCTATGCTGTGTCCCCATTCAYGGAGAAGGTGAGCAGGGACAATTCCTATTATGTAGTTGTTGKTTTTTACCTGGAGCTGCAACAAGGTTTTTTTTTTTTCATTCTGGTATTTTATCCTGGATGGAAATGATGCTGGAATTCTTGTCTTGTGCATTAATTGCACTGTATCTGATATTTGTCACCTTCCACTTCATTTTCACAATTTTTTACATAGATGGTGTCTTCCAACTATCAGTGAGAAAGCACAATGAAATAGGGAATGAATCTCTGTTACACCAGCAGGGACACCACTGAGTCCAGAGTACACTCATTTTTAGTGTTGGCTTAGTCCACTCAGCCCAGCTTTGTTTTAGGAAGAAGTAGAATATGCAGGATTAATTTTATTTGGGAAAATAAAAAGTTATGCTGAGATGTCCCTGTTAATGTACTGTTAGGCAAAAGGGGTGTACTTTTAGCATACTGCTGAGAGCTAAAACAAATTTAAACAGACTTTCTTGCCATATGCTTTGCTTTAGCTCTTTCAAGCCAACAGGATAAAGAAAATCTGTGTTAAGAAAGGAAAAGAGGCAGATTATGCAACTTGGAGGACACATGCTCTTTCTTCTCTCTTACCTATTCACCTAAACTTAACCTAAGAGAAGTTTCTCATCAATTCTAGGTGTTGCCATCGTTAAATGACCACTGCATAGTGTGTTTCTGTTCTCAGTTTTGGACCGTTGAAGTCCACATCCACCTAACTTAAATTCCAAGAGCCAAGAGGTTTTTCCGAATATGAAAACACCACTAGCTACAAAAACTGGTATATCTCATATGGCATGTAGCCACTCTAGACTCCCTCTGCAATTAGCAGAGAGAATAAATGGGCTGAATCCTTCTTTGACTGTGACTGATTCTCTGTTCTGACTGTAGCTTGGCACAGCTACTGGGTCACCTTATGTACTTCAGACAGTTCCTTGAATTTAGCTGGGATTTGGGCATTAGACTCCAAATCCAAACACCATGTATGGGGATAAAAGCATTTCTGTTACTCTATGCCTGTTCTGAAGAGAAAAATGTTAATAATTCTAACTGTGCCTGGGGCATCTACGGTGGTACAACTGTGTTTGGTCTTAAATACAAACTTCCCATCAATGGAGTGGTATTGCCCAGACAGACTGTGGGCTAAAGTTATTTCATGGGAGAACAGGCAAGAGCTGAGCTTTGTATAGGTTGCAGAACTGATGGAAATTTCCCAGTTGTCCTTTAGACAAAATAATTTCCAGTCTTTATGGAATTTAATTGCCTTATGGTGCTTTCATTTATGCCAGCTCCAACTCCATTGTCTTCAGTATACCTGTTCCTCCCAGGAATCTGCATGTCTGAAAGAAAACCCAACCTCATGAAGTCCTTCTCATTTCTTGAAGAGCTGAGATATTTAAATATGAAAGCTGTTGAGRGTCTTAGCAGGAAAATACAGAATAAATGGGTCACCTAAAAAATTATTCTACCAATTACATGTTACAGGTATGTAATAGAGAGGTCCAGTTGTGAAGCTTACTTTTCCTGCTGTACATGTGCAGTGTATTTTAATAACTTCCTCTGTATAGATGCCGCTGTTGAGCAGAGGTTCTTTGCTGTCAGGATAACTATAGATACTCAAAATGTACATAATGTCAAATTCTTCAGCCACTAAAATGTTATGCCTGAGGCATTACAAGGCTCATTCATTTCAAATTTGGTGATTCACATTGTTGCACTGCAGTTAACAGAATTTTGCCGCATCATGTTGGAATTTTCTGTTACAGCAGCAGGTTTCTGAGAGCAGAACTTACATTGTAAATTATCCTGATTTACTGAAGCTTACTGCATGATGAAAGACRGCAGTGTGCTTAAAAGAGCACCTGTTAAGCAGATCAGAGAGATACAGGGCATATCTTTTCTGGGCACTGAACCAAGGAATGACCAATATTTGTATAGGAAAATGCTATTTATATAATGGAAATATTCTCCCAACACTTTAAGAAAGYCAGATAAATCCCATATCTAAATATGAGACAGCACTCTTCTTTTGGGAATGGGGGAAAGGGCAAGCCTGTAAGTGACAGATTGTCAAGCCTGTATTAACTTTGAAGTTCATGGCTTTTATAGGTTGAAGAGATTAATCTTTTAAAATAACATTCATATTTATCATTCTCATGTAGTTAATCTGGTGCACAGGAAAGCACTAAAGTAAACATACATCTGGTTAACAGCAGAGAAAATATTTCGTATGAGAGATCTCAAATGACCTAAACGGCACTATTTGAGCTTGTATATATGACTGTTCATTCATGTGGCAGCAATAGTTTAATTCAGTATTATCTGTTTTATTAGTTTTCATTTGTTCTGCATTCTGATAGTGCATAAAGGCCCTGATTGCATTTGAGGAGATRTGGGGTTCTTACATTGTTCAAGAATACTGCTTTCCAAGACAGCACCTTAGTAAAATTGGTGYTTTGAGGGCCAATTTCTTAGTGAAGATCAAATAAAGTGTCAAGGCCTTTATCTCCAATTTTGGGGTGAGTTTTCCTTCCTAATAAGAATGTACAAATCCCTACACAGTCATGTACTAAAATGATCGGAGGTCTATCTTGTCCCCATACTGTATCTTTGGCAGTGAAAAACAAGACTTTGGAAACTGTACCCAGACCATCATGTTTATTAGTTGCTGGCGGACCTTTAGGCCACTAAAGCATTTAATAACTTTCTGAGCTTAAAAAAAAAGACGAAAACTGCCCATTAGCAGGAGGCACGTCATGCTTCTCAGGGCTGTCCCCAGAAGTGGTTGTCTCAGACAACGCTTCCTTTTCAGGACCTGCCTTTTTGCTTTTGCCTTCCCTGGTGTCCCATTTTCTCACCTGATAAACTCAGATTTCCCTTTTGCCCTGTAGGTCAGTGTCTAGTTGGTGYAAATCATGTATCAAGGGAGAGCTGCTGCACTGGTATGCAGCGAAGAAGCTTTCCAACAAATGATGCTCTTGCTAATTAAATATGTTTCCTCTCTCATGCCCACCTTTACCTCCCCTGCAATGCTGCGTTACGGGAGCACAGCAGTAAGAGARGGAACGGCCATTGTACGGGGCTATAAATAGGTATAAGATACAGGTTTGGTATATTTAGTAAATATGTATGTTAGTAAATTTTGAATATTTGTTTATTTTGTAAATATATATAAGGTACAGGTTTAGTTTCGAGGGGAGAATCTGTTRCTCAAAAAGGATCTCCTGTCAGAGACAGACAGAGGATATAAAGGATGCATCAGCCTGCAAAGACTATCAGAAAAAAAGAGTCCCGTGAGCATATTGAGGGATTCCTTCATTTTTGGGGTYAGTCACACTAGCCTTTGTCTGCAACAAACACTAGGTCTGTGCTGCGACAGACAAACTCTAGGGGATGTTGTGGAGTGACAAAGCCCTGAGGCTTGCATGTGAGGTGTCCAAACCAGAAAATAAATCCTACTTGGTCCTCAAATCACACAACTGCTCAGACTAGACCCTTCTTAAAAACCCTCATGCCGTGAGCTGAAATGGAAGACTTCAGTAGTGACAAGATGGCCTTTGAACATCTGAAAAGAGCTTAAATGGACGGGAATGATATATATACACACACTATATGTGTGTATTTTTACTTTTATTTGTATATTCTTTCCTAAGAAAAATAGCCTTACAAGCAATATTTCCAAAGTATGTGTGTCTCTTGCACGTAAGATAACTTTTAGTACAAAATGTATTTTATGCAAATAGCATTTCAACCACTTGCTACCATTAATCAAATTGAGCTCTCAATGTAAAGGAGTCACATGCCATGTAAATATATGACTGCTGCTCCAACAGTTGCCAGTTGCGGGTGTCTGCTGACGCGCAGCACGAGCTGTGCAGGCTTACAGCTATCCGTGCTTTCATGGCTTTTCACAGTGACCCCATGCTCAGATGTCCGTGGCTTTCTGCTTTCTTTCAGGGTTATAAAAGTCAGCTTCACCTCCAAACTGCTCTGTGGGTAGGAGAGGTCCTGGGTCTTTCAGGGAAAGAGCAGACATCACTGTAATGGCATTAAAGGAAACAAAAATTGTTTCCTTTGAGCAACAAATTATACCAGCATTAAGCAACAATTACTGTAATGAAAATTATTGAAGCAGCAAGGTATCAGACAAGCTGTGTACATCTGGTCTGTTCATCTGCTTCTTTGGAGAGTGTTTCATAGACAGAGACTAGCACAGTGGTTTTTGTCATATTTTACCAGAAGGAAAGCAGAAGATGCTGTTCTCCCTCATAAGGTTCAATTTTASCCTCTTGAAGGAAAAAACTCACAAAGTATAAACACATCCTTGTTTTTCTGTAAGTACAGGCTAAGTGTCTTCATGTTGTAATTGCAGCAGATGTAAGTAAGGTTAGATTGAGAAAATCTAGGTACTGCAAGAATAAGTGTTTAATCATTTATTAGTTGAGAGGGTGTTAGGAAGTCCCATGCTGCTAAAAGATGCCATCTTGTAAATGAGATGTAGATTGGAGGTCCTGACTGTTTGTGATCATTAAAGATTATATGAAGAATAGTGGTGATTAACTCTAATGTCCTGCCAAATTSTGGTGTGAATAATTATTTTTTTCCAAATGGAGAAATTCCCCTTAGAATTGAAGTCAGATTATACATCATCCCTGTCCTAATGTTTGGTAGTGTAAATTGCTAGCTTTCACKCCTTAAATTAATGCAAGTTAGTGGCTATCAAATCTTCTGAAAGCCTTGTTTCTACATTCAGCTGGCTGAACAGGCAGTTTGTTGCTTCTTTGTGCATTTGGCTGAAGGAGCTGAATACCTTACAGCCTTTCCAGCCAAACTGCAATGCTGGGCAACACAGATATTTTTAGTCTGCTTCTATGCTATAGTTTCCACCACTGTTGAAGGTAGTTGGCAGTAACTGGATTTGGACCAGGGCAGATTAAATAGTACTTGCACGAACAGACACATGCCGTTTGGCTGGAGAGCAGGAACCTGACTGACAGAAGCTGATGAACAGCACGGCTTGGTGACATCTTGCATCCTATCCAAAACGGTTATGTGATTATGCCTTAGGGAAACCTTCAGGGGTAATACCTGCCCGAAAAATATGGGGCCGGGGGGGGAAAGACCAAAAACTTCTAGTACGTTTAGTTGATTAATTTTCAGACTGCAGATAGCATTTTTTTTTTTCACATCTTGGATTAGGTAAAAAAGTATTACCAGTTTAGCACAGACATGACTGACTTTTTGTTTGTTTGTTTTGAAATTGTTTCTGATGAAAAAGAGAGAGACCTATGTATTTCCCATTGAGGTTTCTTTTGCTTTTCATCTCCTAATGATTTTCCCTTGTCCAAGACTGGGTAATGGCTCAAACTGAAATGTCATCCTGTCACTGTTAATGTCATTATTTGAGCCAAGAGCCTGACTATCTCTGACTATCTCTGAATTTTCTAATACTACCTCCAGACTAATTCCGAACTCTTAAATACGTGCTTGAAGATAGTCCCTTGATTAAATACTCTTCTAAAAATAAGATATTTATGAATTTTAAGGTTCAGATGTAATCCACATTCAACTTAATCTAATTTAAACTACATGGAGTACAATAACTAGGAGCAGACAAAAAACATGTCTGTCCACCACGGGCTAAATTGTTGCATACGTACGTCCTGTAGAAAACTTGAACAAAAAGYGAGAAAGAAATGCACAAGACTTTTATGATTCATATGTTCAAGATTAGGTATGACCTYTGGCCAAGATATCATCCATCTGTCATTTACACAGTCTGTATGTTTTAATCCAGTTTCTATAACCTCTATGTTCCTTTTAGGAACATAATTCACCTGACTTTGAGAATTCCAGGAAAAGCCAAGGCCAACGCTTTCCTGATAACCTGATCTAAGTATTTTCACTGCTAGAAAAATTACATCTTTTAACTATTGACCCTCGTTGCAGTTTTGTCAGAAAGACTGAAAGACCTGTCATGATTATCAGATGTCTTTTTTAACACTAACACTATGCAATGACTGATTCACTTCCTACCTTAATAAGACATACTCCTGAAATTTCACTTTCTAATTAGCTGTTTTCCAATTCCTGAATCACTTTTTGTGGCTCTCCTTTGACTTCTTCATAACACTGATTTATTCATCTTCCAGGGATTGGAAGATTTGGCAGATTTTATTTTGTTTTTTTTAGTCAGCAGCTTTGTAAAACCCTTTGTGGACATTGAAAATTTGCATGGGCACGCATAAAAGAGCATTCAAAGAAATTTCTCACCTCATGTAACATCCCTTCCTGCAAAATGTAACTTTCAGTGTACAGACTGATCATTTAATGTCTGATCATTTAATGACTGATCATTTAATGTCCTTTATGCTGCAATTCAAGTAATAGACCTTGAATCTCTCTTGATGGAGGACAAAAGGAAAAAGAAGAGCTTTGTGTCTTTGGATGAAAGAGCTATTTACTTCTRAGCTTGGGAGCTGTAATGCAGCACCTTTTGAATTAAAACATTAATACCTGGCTGTTCACATAAAGCTTTCTAAAAATGTGTGATGGTCTAGCATGACCTTGTTTATCCACTCCCATGATCTTTYATTCCACACTTAGGGCCGTTCCCCCCTCTGCCTCAGAGCTGCCTTTCGCCTCACCTTTAGCGGCGGATGTGCTGCCCGAAGCAGTGCCGCACCAGGCACGCARCTGCCGGGTCAACTGCCCTGGTTGTTACCAGATTGGGTAAAATAGAAAAAGCATAGTRCTTCAGTTATCCTTAATTAAAACAAGCAGTATGTGTGCTCTGTTCCAGATGAGGCAACCTAATGAAAAAAAGCAGCAGGTAATCATTATGAAGCAGGTAAACAAGGTGTTGCTAGAGCTGCAAAGAAAATAGCGGAAATTCTTAGGGATAATACATTAGCATTAGGGAGTGGGAAAGAGGAAAGTGCAAAGTGATGTTTGTTCAGAAGCCAATTAGTAAGATGGAACTTTCTTTTTTTCCTACCTTTCACATAGACATAAATGTTTAARTATGTATCAGGAATTTAAAACTCCAGTTAAAAGTCAGAATTATGACCCAGGTAAATAAGAATCCAGACATAAACCAAGAAAGGTCAACATAGTGACAATCAAAAAAGCAATTATAGCAATTCAGAGCCATTTTGCATGTCCTGATSAGCAAGTGATGAAGCGTTGAAGAGCAGGGTGGACAGAGGGTAGCGATTAGGGCTTCAAAGTCTTGCTGGTGGCCAGTTACAAGTGGCAGTCCTCAGGGGCTGATATTGGTCTGCCACTCATCATCAGTGACCTAGGGCATGGGACAGAAACCAGTCTCAGTAAGCTCATGGACAACATCAAATTGGGGAGAATAGTTACTRTACTGGAGGGCAGGGCTGCTGTCCAGAGGGATCTTGACAAGCTTTAGGAATGGGCTGACAGAAACCTCCTGAAGTTTAACACAAGTAAATGGGAACTCCTGTAAGTGGGATGGAGTTAATGCCATACAACAATACAGGCCGGGGGAAAAATGGCTAGAAAGCAGCTCTACGAAGAGGTCCTGGGGATTCTGGTGGACAACAAACTGAATACAAATCACACTGGGCCGTTGGTAATGAGGGCTAACTCCATAGTGGTCTATATTAGCAAAAGTACAGCCAGCTTGTTGCAGGAAATTATTGTTTTTATTTGTTTGATACTTGTGAGACTGCATCTGGAGTACTGCCCGTGTTTGGGCTTCCCAGCAGAACAGATTGACAAACTGGTGCAAGTCCAGTTGGCTGGAGGGCTAGAGTACACGATGTATAAGGAGCGGCTGAGGGAGCTAGGTTTGTTCAGTCTGAAAAACAGGTAGTAAAAGGGGAGTTTTATCACTGTCTTCAGATAMCTAATGGGGGGGTCGGAGAAAAAACAGAGCCAGACTCTGAGAGGCACAGTGAATGCGTAAGAAGCAACAGGCACAAATCACAGCAAGGGAAAAAGGAAGAAAGAATTGCCCACAGAGGTTGTACATCTCCAGCTGTGGAAATAATTCAGAACTGAAGTGGAAAAGGCCCTGAGCAACTCCATCTAACGTTGAAGTTAGCCCTGCTTCGAGCAAAGGTTGGAATAGTTGACATTATCATTTCCTACCAATCTAAATTAATCTGTTATTCTGTCTAATTCAGATGATACACCTTGTTCAAACTGCATTCTCAAAGTTGTGAATGAAAAGCTTTCTTGCTGCTTTTGCCATTGGTATTAAATTCAGGTGTGGAAATACTGCTATAGGCTAAGAAATAAGCACTTATGTGCTGTCAGTAATAAAATAGCCAGTCCTGCCCTGACATTTTAGAAACCTTGCTATTTGTATTTGAGCAAGTGAATACGGGAAGATATGATTGTCTAGACAGTGATAACTGAAGAGCAAAGCTATGAAGTATGTCTTGAGTGGGAGAAATATGCTGTAAACTTCTTGTCTCTGATCTTTCTTGTTCAATTCTGTTTTCTGAAAACCTCAGGAGATAGGGAAGGCATCAAAATCAGCAGACTCTGGACATATATACCTATTATGAGGTAGTGACAGTGATYTTTGACTAATTGTCAATAGCTAATGTTTTAGTATGGTCCAAAAGGTGAACAGAATTGTAAGAATTATCATAATCAAAGCATGCATGGACAGCAARTTGTCAGTGGGGACATGAAGGTGGAGAGCAGCAGCTAGAGAGAAAGGTAGGAGGGAAGCAAGAAGGAAGAACGTACCGTTTGGCAAGCATAAAGAAGGAGACTGTTGAATCTAATGGAGTGTTACATAAAAAATTGTTTTCATCGCTGCATGCCACAGAATGCACTGGGAATTTAGGTGGGAAATAAATTGCAGGAGTTGTACTTTTGATCTGGGTGATATAACTTTAGCCAGAGGGTCTGGAATGGAGGTCACAGAAGYGAAATTGCTACTTTGCAGCTGTTTTTTGTTGGGTTTTTTTTGTGTGTTTTTTTTTTTTTGTATTTTTTTTTATTTAAAAAGCTCAACAACAACAACAAAACCCCAAAAAAGCCCAATGCCCCCAAAAAACCCCAAACCACCAGTACTTTTCCAGTGATTCAAATGTGCCATTGGTCTCAGTGCATAAAACGTCTGTATTTGTCTTCATTAGGATTGAGTAACAAAGCACAGATGGCTCAAAACATTCAGGGACTGGCCTTCCCTGCACTCATCTTTGGTGGAGGTCTTCTCATGAATTAGGCTGGCATCTGTTAAGATCTCTTTTTTCTAAAGTAAACCCCCATGCTGCTAGGCAGAGAGGGACTGGGTCTCTGCTGCACATTCCTGTCTCCTGCCTCGTCTGTGTCAATACCCATGTCCTTTGACACTGGTTTRTCCCTGACCACATCAGTCAAATGACTGTCACCATACTGTGGTGCCTCCTGTTTCTTCCATGTGCTTGTCTCTAAATGTACAATTGATACATATATCAAATCCCAGCTCCCCTTGTTTGCCTTCAAAGTTGTAAACTATGTATATTCTCCCTACATACCCATCACAATCATCTCTTCATGCTTCTTTTTTTCTCTGCCRGTTACACCAGGCTTTTGTCTTTCTTTGATGTCCATATAAGTGGGTGTTCTCAGCCCCTCTAAAGCCTATTCACTTATTAACATGGACTTCAGAAATTAATTTCCATCAGCCGGTATGGGTAGTTAGTCACTATGGCATATGTTAAAAACCCTAATCATYCTTGTTTCCAGTAAAAGGCCAGACCACACGGAGATTTTTCCCAAAGAGCTTTATTTCATACAGTTGCAAGAGAGATCTTTGAAAACTATTACTGACTTTGTTTCTCCTCATCCCCATCAGTGGCTCAGCAACACACAACAGTAGGTTTTCTCCACACCAGCTGTTTGGGGACTTACAAAAGTGGGTAAGCCAGACTGCTCACATATGTTTCGGAGCTGATTCCTTCCTATTTAACCTCCCAGCTAGAAAATTAGTAAACACAGCTTCATCTTTTAAGTTGCCAAGCACTTTGCATTTTGGATCAACAATTCCAAAGTCTTTGAGGACTGTAACATTTGTTTCTTTGGCATCTCTGTTATATATGCAACTACTTGTAGCACTTAAATTATCAATGCGTTCTCAAAAACATGTGTGTGTCTAGTTTATTCCAATGAGAAAAATAGGGTTTGAGGAAAAATATTTTAGAACTTTTAGCAGGTTTTTTTCATATTGGACAAACATTGTGCTTCTTCCTAGGGAGTTTGGTTGCAGTTGAAAGCTAATATCTTAATTTGTCCTTCTAGAATATTTTTAAAAGATACAGACTTTAAAGTTAGTTACTAAAGTGATGGCTGTTATTGATGATTTATACTGTATTAATCCTGATTTATTTCAGTTAAGCTATGGTGTTACTGCATTTGAACTATAAGTGGATATATGATTTTTTTTACCTCACTTGTCTTTGAAATTTTGTAATTTTTCTTAATTTCCAGTGTGAAATATTTAAGACCAGCTAATTTTTATTTCCCCCCCCGGGAAAACTAAAGAGCAGAATACCTTCCTAGTAACCTCTTGTCCACAGCACTTGCATAGGATATCAGAAATCCAGTTTATCAAATTTATATCAGGGAATATAACAGTTTTGCAAATCTATTTCTTATTGGTGCAAATTTACTAAATTATTGGGAAACTAGGATGTTATACTCTGGCTTTCCTTTTTAACAGAAATTCCAACATAGCCAGAGAAAATCTCTGATGAAAAAAGGATTAAACCAAAAAGGATAATAATGCAATTGCAAAATGTTAGTTTTGATGACCAGAGTTTTCTAAAGGAAGAGTTGGTTGTTAAAAATTTCCAACCAGCTTCTACAAGGAACTCAACACAGAAATACCAAATGGTTGACCTGTGCCTAAAAGCAYCTGTGGTTTCTAAGGCAAGTGGCAGCTCAGTCCTGTGGACAAGTTAAAACGAAACATAAATGCACAAATACCACTGCAGTTATCTTAATGATTATTCGATGATACCAGCAAAGAAGCTTTTTTTATTTTTCTGGGAGACACAGGACCAGTTTGCTGAGAGAATGTGGAAGAAAGCCCTACAATTAAAAAAAAAAAAAAAAAGGTATTATGAATGAATATAAAGGATTGCAAAACTAGTACTGAATTATTGCTGTGTGGCAACCACCTCGAAAATTCCCAGATATCAGAGTACCAAAGCATATGTCATGTTGCAGTCTGTCTCAGCGACATGAAGACTGGAAAGCTGTTTGTACCATTAACTAATTACCATCACCAATCTGCAATACTTTGCAGTGCTTATGAACGCTCAGTGTGTTTCCCAGCTTTCAGAAATGCAGCCGGAGAACATCTATTCTGCCAAAAGCAGCATAAAAGCATTTTTTGAATCACGTGAAAGACACTTTATGTGGGGGAAATTTGGAAGGCCACCTCAAAGCCTGTACAATGCATAAGACCCATTAAACACTCTTAAAAGGCTGTCACGTCCCACCTGTGCGGAGGGGCAGCTGACTCAGATCCGTAAATTCCCTCTGTGTGGATTAAGGTGAAACGACATGAAGGTCTGTACAAAATGAAAACTTCTATTCCAAAACTAGGCTCATTAGTAAATAACTGGGTGGCAGAAAGCTTATTACTCTCCACTGCTGTGGGGGGTTTATGCCTTGCATTACTTATTAGGAAAAGGTAAAAGAAATAAAGAAAGAGGAAAGAGGAAAAAGAGAGAGAAAGAGATCACCGGTYCTGGTTCCAGCGTTGGTSCAGCCAACGGAGGGTCACTGGCTTGTAGGAGCGCTCGTCCAGAAGTTCCCCCCCCATRGTATYTKCTTTCCCCTTCTAYGTCCACCGTTCACTTCAAACTGCCCCTCTGCTACGGTGRCGGTTTTGTAGTTTGCCCCYATTGGTCCTTATAAGCCCCGTCTCCACTTAAAGTTACAGTGTCCTTTCTTTTAACTGCGCWTGTTCAGTGGGGAAGGGGCTTTGCTGAGCAGGGGGCTTCTCCTGATGGTGAGTGGTTTTCTTATTATGCTGACTGGGATAATTCGCCCGTAGTTCAAGTAGTTGTTTCTTTTTCTGTTCATTTAGTGCTTATCTTGGTACTCYCTTCTTTRGCTGATTTATGGTGTCATCCCCCAAGRCCMTGTCCAGTTAACTCCCTACAGAGGCTGAATAAYRTCTTTTGTTGCATTCCTTTACCTCACCAGAGCCTTCCTGGGACTCATCATCCCCCAGTCTTGCGAGTGGTTGAGACATATCTCGGACAGGTTCAGGGGATCTCCACCCCCTGCTCCCTTATTGAGTTTTGTCTCCTGTCGTTGTCTGCACCAARCAGTCCTTTGTTCCAGGGGATTGCAGGTTAGCCTTGGTGTTAGACTGTTTGTTCTTCCATTTGGTCTCCTACAAAGACTTAAGTGGAATTTAAAAAGCTCGCAGGCCTTGTGAGTGAATTTTGCAATTAAAGAGCCAATTATGAACTCAGTACTGCTCCCACTGAAGTCATTGGCAATGCTGGCATTCCTGTTACTTAACATTTCTTTTTAACTTAGTAATTCAAACAATTAACTGCCTAGTTGCCTAGGGAGAATAAATATAATTAAAATGGTGCAGCTTTTCATTATTGTTGTCTGCACAAATTAATAATCTTAAAGAATTTATCTAGCAAGGGAAAAATGTTTGACTTCTTAGAAAATAGTTAAAAGAGACCATTATTTTTCTAATTTAAATTGCTATTATTAGGAACAAAGAGGAAAAGAACSCCACAACTTTTGACTATGAGGTATTAATTCTCTAATGAGTTAAAAGGGATAGATATGAAATTATATGAATATTTCAGGCATTAATGGAAAACAGAGATAGTTTAGATAATAAGACATTGGAATTTAATCTTATGCTGCGTTGTCTATGATCTGGGAAAATATATAGGAAGCAGCTGATAAAGCAAATGCTTTTTGGATTACATACGTAAATTGGTAATTCTTCATTCAACAAAAATAACCATACATAGAATCATAGAATCACAGAATGATTAAGGTTGGAAAAGACCAAGTCCAACCRTCAACCCAACACCACCATGCCCACTAAACCATGTCCCGAAGYGCCACATCTACACATTTTTTGAACGCCYCCAGGGATGGTGACTCCACCACTTCCCTGGGCAGCCTGTTCCAATGCCTGACTACCCTTTCAGTGAARACATCTTTCCTAATGTCCAATCTAAACCTMCCCTGGCGCAACTTGAGGCCTTTTCCTCTCATCCTGTCGCTTGTTACTTGCAAGAAGAGACCGACCCCCACCTCACTTCAACCTCCTTTCAGGTAGTTGTAGAGAGCGATAAGGTCTCCCCTCAGCCTCCTCTTCTCCAGGCTAAACAACCCCAGCTCCCTCAGCCGCTCCTCATCAGACCTGTTCTCCAGACCCTTCACCAGCCTCGTTGCCCTTCTCTGGACACGCTCCAGCACCTCAATGTCCTTCTTGTAGTGAGGGGCCCAAAACGGAACACAGGATTCAAGGTGCGGCCTCACCAGTGCTGAGTACAGGGGCAAACCCGTGACCTTGGCGTTATCAGCACCACATCACTGGCTGATCTCTGTCAACATGCAATGCAGTATATTTTAAGCTGTTCTTTAATAATCAATTATTTAAAACTCTGAAATTACACAGAACAGCAAGGTAAAATTAACAGATCATTTAACATATTTCAATAGTTTGCATGATAATAACAAATAAACCTACAAGAAAAGCATAGTATCCAGAAGGGAAAAATGCCACAAAAGCACATCTGAGAACCCATACATCAAAGTTTTCTTAGAGCAATAAAAGATTATGAACTAAATCTCTAACTGAAAAAAAGAGCATTCCTTACTTTTTTTTTTTTTTAATTAATGTCTATTGGCTACTGAAATACATAGGAAAATGAACTAGGCAATTCTTTGATTTGGACCATCATCAAGCCCGTGTATAAAAAGAACGCATGCTCTTCTCATTTCTAGGATTTTTAAAAGGAATCTGCTATATAAAAATTTAGCAGAAACGTACTGTGAATTTATTGATAGGGTGTTCAAAGGGTTATAATATTGCTATCTAAATGCACTGTTTGGTATTTTGGAAGTGGCCTATGGGTGAGGTCAGGCAATGACTTATAGTTTATGTAATTGTCTTCACCAGAAAACCAAAAAAACCTGTGTCTGTTGTTGGAAGCAATATGACCCCATGGTATACTTAAATTTATAGTATAGTTTACCAAATCTACTAAGTAAAGGTTCAACCTGAAAAATAACTTAARCATTTAGTTGTCATATTTGGACTATTTCTTTACACGCCATCTATCTATTGYTGAATTGTAATATTAAATTAATTGTAATAGTGCAATTAAAATTTGTTTTTATTTGTAAATTATAAACYGGTTCCTTAACATATCCTGTAATTTTGTGCGTGTTTTCATAGCATCTATCTCAGATGAGTGGTAGAGGTAGTGATTGGGAAAAGGAAATAATTACTGCTGTTCTTYTGTGGATGAGAAACCCTGAGAAGTTTATAGGTATCCAGTTGGTTCCGTGGGTGCCAGGCACACAAGTACTTGGAAAAACATGGAGCTAAATTAAATGCCTACAGACTGAATGAATGCAAGTCTGCTCAATAAACCCTAGTAGCAATAGGAACTTACTCAGTTTGGTATTTTGATGTGTCCTGACCTTTACTCAAATTGGCTTATGTTCCTGTGTGCATACATCTGCAGGAGAAATGACTGATTGCTGATGCTGGACTGGTGGAAAGTTATTATTGCTTCTCTTTCTGCATACAGACCTCTCTAGACTGATTAGAAATGAAAGTTAAACTGGCTTTCTTCTTGACAGCAGTCTAGAAGCACAAGATGTAGATAATTCCAGCTGGTTTTTAAGTGATTATTCCTGTTTTAGATGCAAGGAGAATCAGATGTAATGTCTTATATTCTTAATGGAAATCATGGATTTTAGTGAGCCTGTGCAATCTTCCCTGATACAAATTTCCTGCTTGATAGTTGGACTTATGTTTTATTTATTGTTTATATCTGCCTGGCAGATAAAGACAATTTTCTAGTCTTGTATCTATTGAAGAAAATCAGCATCGATCAAACACCTAAGCCAGTTTATTAAATTTACAATCCTGACTACCACTTTGGAAAATTATGCAGTATCTTAGTGCAATTGTACTAACTGGTAATCAGAGAGCCCTTTTAATTAGCTCTAAGTATGGCTTTTCATAGCATATTACTCCTGTAACCAAGGTCATTTAAACTGTAATTTCTTGAGCAGCATAAATCAGGAGCATACATTTAAAAAAGAAAAACAAGCTGAATCTATAATCAAAAGTAACATTCAGTAGCTACTCTTGGCTTCTTATCCATTAATTAAGGGAGGTTTTCTGTTGGATTATAACACAAGTAAGTTTTTGTAGATGGTTCATTAAAGGCCAGATTTTATTACATATTACATGCTTTATGCTTTTCACACAAACTTATTATATTGCTCAGAGAAGGTGATCTTTTAAAGCACGTTAGACTAATGTTCCTGAAACTCCATCTAATGTAAGTTTTATTGAATTGCTGTAACTAAAAAGGTCACCTAATGATTTGTTCAGATAATGGATTTAGTGAAAGGAAAACAAAATGAATGGGTTATTGTAGTAACTCTGACCTTGAGGTACATTTATAGTTACTGAGATTTATGAATTTAGCTACARATGAAGAAACTAAAAAATATTTGTAATACTGCTGCCAGTTTTTAACAGTGKGTGTAATGCAAAGCAAAAGAGAAAGATATTTGTTCCAGTCTTGCAAGGTGTACTACATACAGTAATAGCTAATACCCTGGAGCAGCTCAGCAACGTATTTTTTCTTAAGGTCACTATAGAAACTTGCCATAAATTTACATCTCATAAAGTATCTTCTTGTTCAGACAATTGGTCCTGACTTTCGCTCGCTTGCTTTTGCTCTCTCCCTCTTTTCTTTCTCTGTAAAAATGAGGACAACTGTACATTTCCACCAGGCACATGAACTCAGTAGATATATAACCATATCTAAAGATTGTGAAGTGTTCAAACGCTACAACAGTGAGGCGAGAGAATACAAAAAACAAGTGACTTGCTCTGCTTCAGTGTGAAGTCGGTGAGTTGCTTAATTCCCTCATTGTTCGTTCTTCCAAAATGTAAACAACACAACTCAGTTTTGTCTTGCCTATCTAGATAAAGGCTCTTTAGCAAGAGAAGCTTTGTACCATCTGTGATTGATAAAAAATGAAACATCATAGGGCATCACTGTTCTCAAAAGTGGCCCCTGGGTTCTATTAATGAATACTGCGAATAATCAATGAGTAAACATGTTAATATTATCAGAATATAGTCTACTGACTTTACGTAAGTAAAGGAGATGATTATTTTAAAGGAATCCTTTTGTTTTCCTAAACCTGAATGGGAGGGTATGATAGAGAGTACAAAGAGATAAGAAAGACATCCCACTGATAGTAATGTCTCAGGAATCTCATAAGAATTCTCCCCTGTGTGGCTTTTCTGTAGGAACCTTTGCTATCATCAGCAGCTTTTGTTTTTTCAAGAGTGGAATTATAAAGGAGAAATTTTGAACAACTCTGGCRAAAAAAACCAACCACCAGTAATAATTTTAAGAATTAAAAAGGAAAATCATCAGCATTTCCATAGTCCCATTTTTAATGTGTTTCTGAAACTGGGGACAGGAATGTTATTTACAGTCTTCRYACTAAACTTTTGCTTGATTGGCAAYGCAATGTACTCGAGATGTATAAAAGGAAACGATGGATAGAAGATGATGCTGCACAAGGTAGAATTGGAATTTAGTTGTACACATTTACAAGTGACTGCTATAGGGCACTAAAAAAAAAACCAAAACTTGTTGAGATAGGTGGTAAACTCCATCTCGCTGTTTTTAAATCAAGAATGGATGCCTTTCTGGTATAATGATTTTGCTAAATGCAATTAATGGGGCTCCATACAAGCTTACTGGGTGCAACTGTGGCATTTAGATGTCATGGTTTAACGGTCTCTTTCAGACTTAAAATTTATGAATCCTTTAGGACAGCCATTTATTGTTTAAATATTCCCTTGAAAGACAAGGTGTGAAAGAGATACATTATTATGCCAGTGCACTGATAAGGTAGGGGCATTTTTCTGACAGAGGACAGCTAATCAGTGATGTTGAACACATTTCATAGATTACTTTTTAAACACACAAAACTGGCTTTAACCTTGAAATAGAAAATACATTTTTTTTGCCCTTTYTTTGTTAATCAAGAAGTAATAACTGAAGATCCAGAGATAACGGGGAAGCTTACCAATTACAGCAGCTGGAGAGAAAACAACAGTTGAGTGTAGTTATGGAGCTGCTCAAAGACTTAATTCTTAAAACTCCAACACTAAAGATTGGCAAAAGCTGCCTGGCTTTCTCCCGGGTTTTTCAACTTCAAACAGCTGTTTGGCAGATTGGCTCTTTTAGCATAAATTCACGATACACCTGTGCTTTTCCAGCTGAAAGCACTCCCTACCTTGACTTGGATCCTGTAACGGGGGGAACTGGGTGGAGCTCGCTGAAGGGTCAGACCCTAGAGAACCCTGAGGGCAAAGGCATTTCTTTAACACGCTAATTTAATTTGTTCATCAGATCCCTGCAGCCTGACAGTTCCTTGCGGACGTTTGCCACYAAGGAAACGGGATGCAGCATTGGGTTTTGTTCCTAGCTGTGCTGGGATACATGTGATTTTCTGTTGGCAGTAAGCTTGGTCRGTGCTGCAATGCTGCTGGATACCCGTCCCAAGCTCACGTACTGGAAACAGCTGAGTGAAGGAAGCAGTGAGCAACACGTGGGCTAATTTGCTTTGCTTCTCAAAAATTAGCCYATGGTCTTCTCTGGGTGCTTGTGGCCAGACTGCTCTGGTGCCTGAGACAGCTTGTTTAAAGCTCACGTCTTCCTCTGCTACACTGGATCTTTAGTTGAAACATGCCTCAGGCCTCCTGTTCCCTCCGATTCCTCTCCTGCTCTTTCTTAGAAAACTGCAAAATATTCAGGGTGAGAATTTTTCTCTTATCTTCTTCCTGTAAGCTGGTTATGCACAGACATTTCAGCAAAAACCTCCAGCTACCATGATGATAACGAAGAGGAAGATAATTAAGCTAATAAAAATAAATAATCCTCTTACAGAAGGAAGAAGATGGTTATGTATATTTCATGGTGTGGGGAAAATATCAAAAGGGACCAATTATTTTCTATTTCTTACAATAAAATAAGCAAGCTCCAGAGACAGTGCATGAGGGCTTAGAGAGTGAGGCAAACCTTGGGATACTCAGGGCCCTGCAGTGAGCTACCCACCCCTGGAAACAAGGATATAGTACACCCAGCACTGGCAAGCCTGTGTGAAAAACATAAAATATCAATTAGACATATATCCCAAAGCATCAGCCAAGAAAAAAAAAAACTTAAAAAAAAATAATTAAAGCCATCAAAGCAGCAAACTCATCTGTTTAAAAGTTTATACAGCCATAAGAAGCAACCTCCAGAAATCCCCAGGTTAGAAAATTAATCTAACTCAGAAAAAAAMCACTACACGAACTACGCCTTACTGCTGAGTATACATTTTCTTTTTAAGCTATTTGTATCTTTTCCTTAAACGCTTGTAAAGGAGGAAGAAGTTGTAAGCAACACTTCCATTGGCAAGATAACATCGCTGCTTCAAGGCACAAAACCAGATCTGATGCATGAAAAAACGAAAGGTCTAATGAAACAACCAGCAAAAGGTGAAAATTCAAAGTGAAGCTCTATTTCAAGTCCTTTAAAAATGTTTTTTGATAATGAGAGTTACTTTTGCTGAAGAGGCTGTCACAAAAAATATAAAAGTACCTGCTGTAGGATCATAGTTGATTACTGAATTAAGGGCTGCTACAAAAAAGAAACGTGACAATGTTTTTGAGGTTAAAAAAACAGTGTTTTTTTGTRGGGAAAAAAATAAATAAATGTAAGACAGTAGCAAGCTTTTGGCAGGCTGCATCTATTTGTGTCTGCTGCCTTGCAGGAGRTGCAGCTGCTTTTCTAGATTGGGAAACGTGGTAGAGAGATTCAAAATAAAAGTGGGAAGAGATCTGTATAAGCCCAACGTGAGAAACGTCTATTTAAGGATCAGGTAATCAAGCTCTGGAAGTGCCTATTTCTCTCCAGTGCCAGTGATGGAGGCCCAGGTGATTATCCCAAATGCAGGTGTCTTCTCTGAGGACATGGAAAGCTAAGTGAGAGCAATCCCACCGTATGCATCATAGCACATCATTGCAGAAGCGGCTTTTACATCTGCTCCATGTCAGCCGGGGGCTGCTGCCACTCCATTATCAGCCAGGGTTGCAGGGGGACAATTTCTTCCCACTCACCGGTTCAATGGGGAAGGGGAAGGGAATCTCTGCTCAAAGATATGTGCCTACAAATATTTGCATAGCAACACATAAGCAAAGCTATAAGTGAGATTTGATCAGATGTGGCATGTTGACTTGAGAAAATCTGGATGTCTGTGTTCTTAGACTCTTGTGTTGTGCCTTGATAAGATGCCGTTCCTTAATGGTAGGTCGGAATATGCTGTTTTGTTTTTTTCCTCCACTCTGTTGTTTACATAAGCTATTCCTTATGAGCTCGTAGGTGCTAAGCAGAAGTAGTTTCTCACAGCAAATCAGGTATTTTATCATACCTACTATGGACAGCTGATTTTCATTTTGCATTTCCTTGTTCCTGCTGCAGCCTTCAAAYATCCTCAATTTAAAATATGTTACTCCTGTATTAGTAAATGCAAATAACATACTTTTTATAATTTTCTTCTTTTACACCTTTCTGGCTGCGATGTTTCTAGGCCAATATTTTGATCTGAAGAACAAGGCCCGCGGATGATTAAATGAATCACATCACAACTTGCAATATGCTTCAACAGACTGAAAAAACCACTGTCCATGCCACATCATACATTCAATGCAACACCTGGGTTTGGTCAGACKCATCCCCACGCTATATAACTTTCACTTATAAATAAGAGACTTAATGCAAAAGTTTCTCGAATGCCATTTTGGYTATTGCCAGTATATGGCTGTCAGGCACCTAAGAAATAGCTTTTGCTTTACTCAGGTGCAGCTTTGTCAAAACAGTCATACATGAAGRTATATGTATTACCTTCTTGGATGTGGAGAAATGTTGGAAACCTGTCCCTACAGSTATACTGGCCTCCCCTGAGGGCTGCTGGGTGGTGGCACAGCCACAGCTGCCCACTCCAGTGCCCTGTGGAACAGCTTAGTGGCACAGGGCTGAGGTGATTCATGAGTAGCCTGATTTAACCGGCGTGCCTTTTGTCCTCTGTTTTTGGAAACCGACTGTTTTAGCAAAATTCACAGCTAGACACGTTTTTTTCCCCCTCCGAAATCTGAAGTTTGTTTTTGTTGAACAGTTTATCATTATTCCTAATTAGCTGGTAATGGGCTGCCAATTACTTATGTATATCAGAAGCAATATGCAGAAACCCTCCTTTTACTTATTATGCATTGATACATTTGCATTTTAGTTTTATATGTGTACTTCTATAGCACTGAGAGCCTACAATAGGCTTACATCAGGATCATTGACTGTCTGATTAGTAATAATTACATATTCGTTCAGTAGAGATGATCATTTAGTCTTAATTCTAACACCAAATAACTGTTACGGCGGAATAGCCGTGTCTCTTGCTGTCAAATGGACCAGGACTTCCTCACTTTTCCTGCATGGTTTTATGAGCACATCTATTGTACTATCCTTATGAAAATGCCTGCAATTTATTTTCATCGGGACACTTAATGCTCCCTTACAAACACATGGTAGAACATGGAAAGAGAGTGAGATCTGTGTATTTTGAGGTAGAATCAATCATGTCTTATTAACCATATAAATGTTAGGGGTCTTGTCTAAGCCAGTCATGAGGTCAGTTAAGTGAGACAGGATTGCTCAGACAGTCCTTCATTAATCTTAGTTCTCTATTTTAGGATTGAATGAATCTGGAAGTGGTTGTCYCTCTCCATTGCTTATAGAAAGAAATCAGAAGTCTGGTTTAGACTAAGAGCCTAAGTTTTATGTGGCTAAAGGTCAGTGAAATGAATCCCAGCCCTGTGGTCTTCCAGTTGCAAGTGGATAATCTCTGGAGTACATAGTTTAAGAAGCGAATGACTACTTAGAGCTTTCCCACCATCACCAAAATTTCTTGGAATTTCAGAATAACCAGACGGACAGATCACGTATTCTTATGTCTGCATAGCAATGTGCTGGAGGAGTGATCCGAAAACATCAATAATCTGTTTATACAGAAAAAACTGCCTATACAAAAGTAATTGTACTTCCTTACCCTTTGTCCCGATCYARTGTCGGGGGAGGTTTCGATATGATCAGAAGARCGAGATTAAGACACAAACGAGGTCAAATGCCGTACACCCAGAACAGCTTTTATTATTAAAAGTAAAAAAAGAAAATGAGGTAGTAGCGTATTAATAGTAAAAACTGAGGTGGTAACAATAGGACAGAATAGGAAAAAATAGACAGAAACCAAGCAAGCATTCGGGATAGAGTTGCAAGAATRGTCACCACCATKGATCCRTGGCGTTCCGGGGCTCCAAGTCTCGGTGCCTTCGGCGGTGGGCGATCGCACGTGGGAGGGCTTCTCAGTGTTTCGGCGGTGGGCGACAGCACAGGCCCGGGCTTGCCTTGGCAGCCCCTTCTATTCCCATTCCGGGGCTGCAGGTTCCATGACGACGGCACGTACTTGCCCGTCTCCRCATCCCTTGCAGGCGGCTCCAGCCTGGCTCTTCAGGCGGCTGCCAGGCGGGAAGCACGAGGCGCGGGTGGGAGCCCCTCCCAAACCCGAGGTCTCTGTGACCTTCTGGTCGCCCTTAGCACGTCCTCCGCCCAGACAAGGAATCTTTGAGACAAATGTCCTGCAGCCCGGTTTCTCACAGCCTGGTTCCTTACACCCTTGTTGTTTGTCCTGTGAACTGAACGAGGCTCAGGTAGTGTAATTAAGGACTTTCATAATACGTATGCACAAGGAGACTGATTCAAGGTTGTATGGGCAAACTGAAATATAGCATATTCTAACTGTAAAATTCCCAATTTCTCAATTTAAATGTTTCTTRTGTGTGGCTAATTAACTTAAGCTGTGGTGCTGCTGATAGAACACCCCAGAGTGTGAAGCAGAACTAGTATTGCTGCATGACTCTGGCGCACCATTTGGGGTTGCTGTTGTACTCCTGCCTTTCCAACAGGCTCTCTTGCACATGGCAGACTCCCCCAGAACGTCCTTCTTTGTGATTTATTAGTCTTGTGTTCTGACTCCAGCCAGCCGTCTGTTTCCTCGTCATTGCAATGGGTCAAATGCAACTTCCTTTATTTGGACCTTCTACATAACACACTTTTGATGTGGCTACTATTTTATCTAAGCAACTTGTGTGTCATCAATATATAACTCAGTCCTAAGTCTTATTTGGCTTTATCAGAGACTATTTCAGTAATTGTAAATTTACGGGAAGAACATGGTTTTCATCATTCTTGGTTGATTCTTGGTCATCACATTTGCTTTTGCAGAGGAAAGTGAAAGAGGTGGCAAAGTTCAACTTGGATATCTCAGTAATGCTTATGGTATATTGGGAAAATATGTTGGTGTGAATAGACAGGGTAACAGTTTCTACTAACAGCTAAATSTGAGACACAATATAGAAGCTGAAAGAAAAGGCAAAATGGTGGGAATTCACATCTTGTTTCCTCAAGTTGCATTTAATTACAATAATAATCACGAGGTACTTCAGAAACCACCCTTTCCACTGGCTTACCAGATACTCACCTAAACACAGACACTTCATGATCTGACAGCAGGAGCTAATTCTCCCAGCTGAAAGAATTTCTATGTCTTAGCCCTAATTAAGTTCATGATAGATCAAAAGAGTCAGAGACAGAAAACACTGTTTGGACATTCAGGCCACTTTTTGGGGAACAACACTGTTCCATAAAACCTTATATTTCTTTTTTTTCTGCCCTGCTTTCAAAAATTCCATGTGGCTGGTCAGCTGCCTTTTGGGAAATATTCCACAACATAAACCAGCTGTCCATCAATATTGTTTACTTTTCTTGATTTTTGTGTAAGTTCTATCCTTCTGCCTTTCATGCCTCTATTCAAAGCTGTTCTGTTGTATTAGATGGTTCTTTCCTCCGTTTGGTGCTACTCCTACCCCATTAGTTTCAGTGTGTGGTTAGCCATGCTGAAAAGAAGTAGTAGTTTTCTTTGTAAATAGCTATGTAGTGGGGGTAAAAATRTAGAGAATTGCTTGGTGTGAGTTGCAGAAAAATTCAGACGAGTAATGACACACATCCACAACCATCTCGTAAGCAGATGCAGCTTCAGAGTAGATTTTGAAATCAAAACATAATGGATAGTAGGAATAAACCAAACAGCAACATAAAAACCTCCTCAGACTGGTGTTGTCCTTAAATTTAGTGTCTCTCATCCTGATTAGAATAAGCCATCACTGGTAATAATTAATCAAAGTTTAGCTCTTAGGTTGGTAAGTAGCCAGAAAAAACTTATTATTTACATGAATTTGTTATGTTTATCTGTCTGTTTTTATGATGTGATCASCTTGTTTGAAGAAAAGAATTTGTAAAGAGCTTGAAAACATACAGTTTTAAGTAGATATTTATTTGACATTCTTATCCCATAAAGCCTCCTACTAGAAATGCAATCTAATTCATTAAAGTTCTGAACCACAGAAGCATAAAATGATGTTGGAATAAAATCCCGTAGTACTTACCAATGTTTGTGAATGACTAACGCTGTTAGGAATATTTCCTGTCACTATCTGCTTGTGAAGGAGACTGAGTGGGATTTCTTCAGATAAGGTATTAAGCCTCYCTACACAGAGTACAGCCTGATGCAGTGAGTGGTATTAAAGGAAAACAGAGCTGAGATTACATGGTGTGGAGTGCCATTTTTTACTGTTGTCACTGTTTAAAGTATCATAATGATTTTAGTGACACTTGCTTAATCCTCCCCCTGCCCCCCCCCCCCCCCCCCCCCCCCCCCCCAGTATGTAGAACATTTCAACTTCTCATTTAACAGCCTTTATACTCTGAAATAATGGGTTTGAAGAAGGTTATTTGACGATTGAGGTTACAAATAATTGYCATTTTAGTCTGATAACATTTAGAACCTTCACTGGCCTTATTAATTTTGTTTCAGTTAATTTAAATATTTCAGTGCAGCCTAAAACCATGTTGAGTTTAGCTGTGGTTTCTTATCTGACACATCAATTTTGGTTAAGCTGATCAGTTTTTTAATAGATGGTCTTCTGAGAAAACAGAAACAGCTTGGTTCTCCCTGGGATGCCTGTGCATTAGTAAAGCACTAATGCCCACTAACTTCTTGGAATCTTATTTTTATTATTATTACAATTAATTTCCAGTGAAGAGAATTACCAGACTCTTAACAGTTTTGTGGAGAGTTGGATGATGCCTAYAGAGATCAGAATGAGAGATTACACCCGGTAGCTTTGCATATATCCTATAAGCCAGGAATGTCTCACTCTGTTACCATACACACTTATTATTTTTTGGTCAGAATTTAATTATGACCAAATATTCCACCTTTCAGAGAAGAATTAAACATCTAGTTTTCATGTTTTGTGATCACTGAATACAGTATGACGTTCACTAAAATATCCTGGCTCCTCATTTATGACAAAATTCCATCTACAGCAAAAATATTTTTTCCTAAAGAACCTGAAGTTTAAATATTGTTTATTTTTCCTAAAAAGAGGACTTGGGTCTTCAATTGTTAAAGTCAGTGGGATTTTTTTTTTATAAAGTTTTGTATCAGTTTAGTGACTTTCACTCTTTAACCCCTGGGTTGATTTACTTTTTTGTAATTAATTTCTGAGTTTAAAATTAAAAAATGTGCTGCAGTGTTTCTACTCACATGGTCTGTTTTCAGTATATTTTCAAACACTTAAAGTAAGCTTTAAGTCAGAAGTTACATTTTTGGACTTTTTTTAAAGGTAAACACTTCATATTGGCTAATGTGTATTTATATAAATATATGTAAGCCAATATCTATCCATATATAAATGAATACATACATATATGAATATAAATTAATACATATATTTATTTATGCAAGCATGTATATATGTATATGGATTTCTCTCTTTACATGCCGGTGTGTTTCAGTGTATGGCATTGAGGGACAAATTCAAGAGGTCTTTATGTTCACAATAACCCTGTTGAACACTTTGGTACTGACCAAGACTGAAAGAGTCTAACTGTGTTTAATATCTTTTTGTTGAATTTGCCTGATAAATAAAAGCAGGAATTATGGACAGTCAGGGACTTGCCAAAGAGTAGAACTTGACTCAAGATACCTGGCTTGCCTCACGTGTCCTATGATTATAGGAAATTAGTCAACTAACATTATAATATCTCACAAAAATTTAAGAAATCTAATTTTGGGTAGTTTAGTGTAGTTTCATAATAGATTATGTATAGGTTACGTATTTTAAAGACCTATAGAAAACACCTATTTAAAACACCTATAGAAAACACCTATTTAGAACACCTATAGAAAAGATAAGACTGCAAAAGCATGACTATCTGCACTAGCACTTGATGCCCTTCTGGTGTAAATCTGTGTCATCACGGAGGTCTCAGGAAGCTGCACTGATGTGCTGGAGGTGACTCCACTGACCTGAGGCRTCTGATTCACCGGAACCCTCCTCTGACTCCTGCCTTGCTGTATAAAGCAACTGAGACAAATCTCTTTGCTTCCTCTTTCCCCAGGCTCCAATCGCTGTTAAGAAGACTGGCATTAAAATATTACTGATTGGTAAGTCCTTTTGTTTTAAGTTACTATAGTTCAATATTTTCAACTTGTTATGTTTGAATGATTGTTTTTCTTGGATTGCTCTTTTAATAACATCATAACATTCAATTTAATTAAAGCATTAATTCAATTCAGTGTAATACCAGCATAACATTCAATCATGGTTTCGAAAGCRAATCTTTGCCCTTGCAAATGGGTGTCCACACCAGAGGAAAATGGTTTAGCTTTTACCTTCTTCCTTTGCAACATACGTCGGTTTTAGGTCAATTGAACATTCTAACATGTTGGAAGTGAGGCTGCGTAACTTCTCTCAGTGGTGCAGTTCATCCGTCATTCCTACGACTCATACTCTGTACTGGCAGAAATATATGTGGTGTCAGCGCTATGGTACATACACAGAATTCCAAATCTGATGTTTTCTAGAGATGTTGTCAAGGTGTCAGGGTGTTTTTTGGGACCAGGTTGTCTTCTATCCAAGTCAAAGGAAAGCTTTCTGTCAACTTCAGTGGCAGCGGGGTCGTTCTGTTTTAAAGTTGACACAAAATTTGCTGAGTATTAATGTATTTATTTATTATACTGAAACTATTCCTATTATCTCCAATAGAAATTTTCTACTGGAGTTAGCACTGAGAGATTTAGCCATTTATCACTATACTGTTTTTACTGTGTTTTGTTGTATGTTGATGTAATGGAAAGAAAAATATAGACCATCAAATTGTTATCTTAATATTTGACAGAAACAATTTTTTAAAAGCCTAGCAAGTGAAATAATTAACAATAAATGAGAAACTGCACGGGTATTCACAAGTTGTTTCTGCAGATTAATATACAATACTGTATGTTACCATACCAGCGTACAAAAATAGTTATTTTAATTTGCTCTTGCACCTATGACTTGAGGTATCTGTCAGCACAAGATGTTAATTCAAAAAAGTTTAACATGCTATATAAAGACAGACCATCAAATCAGCTTGCCTATGGATTCTTGACAAAATATTTGCATATAATAGCATTGTGTGACTTTGCTGTGAAAAATGTACTCTGTAGTAAGTGAATGTCAGAGAAACAAAGCAGGTGCAACATGCTATTCAAAAAACACAGATCTACTTCTGTGGAATTGCCTCAATTAGGGAGCATTTTTATTTGAAATTTCTATTGTTTTATTTGTCTTTTTAGAGCTCTTTTACTAGTGAAATAATTGATGAAGCCAGTCAACCAAATCAAAGGAATAAAATTATATGCATGTTAAAAAATAAACTGAAGTGAAAAAGGAAGGTAACACAGGTGGCTCTATTAAAACACATACATGAAATGCCATCAGGAAGATGTTGGTTTTAACCTTTTTTCTATTAAGTTCAGCATCTGTACAAAACAAGATTGCAATCTTAAACTCATATCGAGAAAGGATTATGTTTATATCTAATTATTGAATGATAGCAAGAATGGGTCCTCACCATGCATTTTTAAACACATTGTTCTTTCTGTTTTCCTAAAAGGGAATCTTTTTGATTGAACTGTATCACATAGCTGAATTGAATATTCTTTTTCTTACATTGTGTACAGAGCTAGAGCTGGCAAACATTTTCCCTTGTGGCAGTCCCAGGTTAGCAGAATCCTATTTTATATGCTGAGGAGGCAGCTGTAGGAAATGTCACAGTTCATTTTGGGGAAATCATATCACTGACCAGAAATCAAATCAAGCAGTGAATAATGTAGTGTTCTTGGCTTGGTCTCTGCCTCTCCAGCCTACACTGTGTTCGTCTCCACTCTCTAGGCAGGTACTGGGTCCCAGAGCAGCTGCAGTATCTTTATATGAGGAAGCTATTCCCCTAGAAAACAGCTTACAAAAGACTTTAGGAAGGAACAGAAAATGTTGCCAAAACCAGAATAAGAAAGGTCCTTTGAAAAAGTGGTATTTATATAAGGACAGTAAGCCTTACATCTTGGTATCTASGTAAACAGCATCTAGGACCTGATTAGGGATGTATCCAAAGCTAGGTGCCACAGATCATCTTGCTTAACCTTGATTTCATCCAGCATAATTTGGAGAAATCTGTGGCAGTGCATCATCCCAATTCTACAACCTCTACCCAAGCACTTGCTATCAAACTGGATTTTGTGATCCATCTGTATTACTAAGCTAGAAAGGGCCTGGGCTGTGGCATATGCTTTGTTGTGTGTTGTGCGATCCCAACAAATGTCCTCCATGGTCTGAAGAATATCACAAACCACAGGCTACTCTCACCTGGCAGCAYGGTAGAAATCATCCTATTTTATTAAAGAAAAGAATTCAGCTGCATGGAGAAGTGTGCTGTGGGGCTTGCCCTCCGWAGTGGAGAATGGTCCTTGATCCATTGCATTTACTGGTGGAGATGTACTCATAGGTATGGACTTAGATAAAGGGTCAGGTTCAGGTTCTAGCCCTTGTTGTGTCTCACATTTTTGTTATAGCTGTACTCAAGTAGTTTTAATGGTATAATTGTGTTAAATAATGTTGTAGTGTTCCTGCCAATAATTTTTGTGTAACTAGGTAACCGTTTCAGCTTTTATCCTATTAGTATTGGTAGAGTTGCTTCATGCTTGTTCTGCTCATTTCAGCTCTTGAACTCGAAAAAGGCTATTCCATATGAYAAGTTAAGCCTCGATTCCTCTCAGCTAACATGAAAATCCTGAGTGAGGAGTAAGCTCCTTTCTTAGCTAGTGGGGTTAGAGAAGCATCTCCAGAGGACAATTCATTCCACCTCTGATGTGAATTGCTCACTGGAGTTGTCTCTCCCTCCCCACTGATACCTCAGATAAATAGGACGACTCCAAATACTTCATTCTATTAGAACTGCTCATAAACAGGACACGGTGTTTTGCTGTTTTTGATCATGTCGGTATATTTATACACTTTTGGTTTCTCTTAGTTTCTATTTGAACATTATCAGCTTTGTACACCTTCCTTTAGGCATTTGTAAGTTCATGTTAGAACAGAAACTTGGACTGTCTCTCAAAATAGATTGACTTTCAAGAATTATATTTATTTGCTCATTTTGTGTAAAGGGTTAGTGATCCTGTTCTCTTCAGATGGCTTAACTTCTGCAAAGGAGTTTTGAATATCATACTATAGMAATTCACCATATGTAAGCTGAAAAGAGTAAAATTAAAGATTTTGATTCATCACTGATAGCATTTCAGCCAAAAATATTAGAAAATATTTGCATAAAAAGAAAACACTAAGATTTGAAACCATTTTTACTGTGAGACTTAGGACTTTTCCAKCCTTCTGTGATATTTTTCAGAAACAGAGGGAATTACTTTTGTGATCATGAGGATTTCTAGTTTTCTAGTATTAACCTTGGACTATTCAAGTCCAGTTTTCTGTTTGTTTTTAACTTATTTTCATCCTATATATTTCATCCTAAAATATATTCTACATCTCCATCTATTACTAACATTTGMCAATCATTTGTTAAGCTTTTGTCCCTTTAGTAAATGCTTTGAACAGTTTCATTGCKAACAGTGCAAAACAATAAAATTTTAGGGTAGGTAATTCCTGGATGAGTAAATAGAAACTCAGGCACCTGATTTCTAAAATTTAGGTGGGCAGGGACTTCTGGAGATCATCTGTTCCAAAGCTCTTCTCAGGTCAGGACTAACTTCAAAGATAGATCTGTTTGCTCAATGTCTTGTGTAGGTGAGGTTTGCATATCTTCAGGGATGGAAATATCACATCTGACCTGAGCAACCTTTTCCAGTGCTTCATCACTCTCATTKTGAATTTTTTTTTCCTTATAGCTAGTTGAAATTTCTCTTGCTTCAGCTTGTCAGCATTGCCTCTTGCCCTTTCACTGTGCATCTCTGTGTGGAATCTGACTCCACCTTCTYTATAAACACAGTGAATTCTACTCCCATTATCTATAACCTAGATATCACAATAGTTATCACAACCAGCTTTGGAATGCTTTTGCCAGCAAAAAAATGTTATTTCTTAAAATAAGATATATATGSAGAGGTTTTATTTATAAATGGAATTAGGTGATTTTCTGATACATCTGCAAGCATCTGTTAACAGGATTCATGGGTGATCCAAACTAGATTAGGGATGATGATGAGCCATATTAGTTTAATGTGTTAAAAAGGCAACATTAAGTTGCATCATAACATCAAGTCAATGTTATGATACACAACTTTCTGATACTCAAGATGACTTTATAAAGCAGTTGCCTACCCTACACAGTACATTCAAGAAGGAAAATAATGTAATAAATCAGTAACAACTCAGAAGAGGCAAGTTCAGTGCTGTGTGTGCATTTGTAAATCTATGTTAGGAGTAGAAATAGGTTTTGTATCCTGCTGCTTCTTTACCACATCCACAAACACTGGTGAAAAGAAGAATAGGTGTTAGTGGTATCTGACCTAAAAAGTGCAAGGTGCAGCTGATGAGTACTGAGTCTTAYCAATGAAAAGCAACAGCAAACAAGTCTATAAATCAATATATATGAAATAGTGTTTATAGTGCCAAGTGGAATAATATACTTTGGAAAAGAGACAATACCAACTTTATCTGGTGGACTTATTTCCACTAATTTTAAAGAAGCAAGGATAGTTGATGTGTAGATGCAAACCCCATTTGGATAACGTGATGGTCTACTAAAACTTCACAGTCATTTTTGGGACAGAGCTCTCTGAGACAGTGTCTCTGTCCCATCTTGCCAGGACTGCAGTCATCATAAAGAGCCCAAGATGGGTCCTTTGCACCTCAGTTTCACAAGGTGGATAATGGGTATGCCATTTGAGGCAAATGCTCCTGAACTCTAAATCATGCTTTCTCTGCCTTTGTAGAAGTTGTCAAATAACCCATATTTTCTGCCTTTCTAGCTAACCTGAAAAATYCTGTCTGACAGAATTTTTAGAGACAAGTCCGGTGTCTTTAAATATTGTGAAATCAGAAAATGTATCTGGCTGGATATCAGACTGGRTGACTGAGATTTGTCCAGAATCCATTCTAGTTTGAAAGAAGTTGGGTGCCCAGTATATTTTATAAATGCCTTGTTTATTTTCTGTAAATAACTTAAAATGTAACTGTAAATAATATTTCTGGATTTATAAGCAAGAATCTAGTCCAATAATGCTCTATGAAACAGCTAAGTAAACTCTACTATGTATATATTTAATTTGAGTTGGGAATTTAACATTATACTGGGAAGACGATAGAAAGAACMTTTAAAATCAAGCTGCAGTTCTGTATTCAGAACTCAGTATGTACACTGAGGTCCAGAAAAACTATATAGTTTTTGTCTTATCTGTCCTGMAGTTGATCACTATATCTGGATTGCTAAGGTAAGACATAAACCTTTGCAGGAAATAAGTTCTTAATACTTGGAAATCCGGGTTGTTGCTTGGGGTGTTTTTTGGGATGGGCGGGTGATTGTTTGTTTGGGTGTTTTTCTTTCTCTTTTTTTCCCCCTCAGCAGGTTGTCTAGGAAACTGTAAGTCAGGAGTATGTAATATTGTATTACAGAAGTCCTATCTGAATTTAGGGTCCCAATATCTCATTAAGTAATTCATTCTCCAGAGGGGAGGGCCAGTGGGAACACAAAGACAAAATGACTTGTCTGAGTTTAATAGGGTAGAGACTAGAAGAAAATGCTCAAAACTCCTGAGTCCTAGTCTCAGATACTGCTGCCTTTCATGCTGCTTCACTTTCAGTTGTGTGACCAGGACTTTTCATAACTTATGCCTCTAATACATTGGGGAAGGATTTGTAAAACAAGCATCAGAGTTAGGAACAGCTACAAACTGAAAAATAAACCATTTAATGGTTTCCACACAATAAGGTTTTAAATAAAATGTAAAGTCATCTGGGTCTTTTGTCATCACTGCAAGCCACCATTATTCATGCACTGCTAATGAGTATAATTTATGATAAGGCACAATGACACAGCACGAAGGATTCTTGCCTAAGGCACCAACAATCCTTGTGATGCTCATGCAGTAAGGTAATTATGGTGCCGTTCATACAGTGTTTGTGATGACAAATCCTAATCTGATGTGATTGTCCTGTGTTATGAAAGAACAAAGCTACATTGAAATGATAGACCYACGGGAGATTTTGATTATAAGATTTGTGTTTTTTTCCTGGTGTTCTCTCCATAAGTTCTTTCATGTCTGYTTAAAAGAGCAACAAGATATTGGAAAATATAATCCCAGTAATAATCAGTTATATTTTATCTGTGCTTAAAATTGTTTAGTACGTAGTGTTACACCTCTAATATGGAAACAAATCTGGGAAAGATAATTTTTTTTCACTGACCTATTTTTAAGTCTTCCCTTGTGGTCATACTCCACCCTGTGAGATTTGAACTAGAACAGATCTGTGAGTAGCATCAGTGCTTTAAAAGTAACCCAGAAATCCTGGTCCATAGGTAGCCATGCACAAAAGGAGTTATAATTACAAAGTCCAGAATGAGCACTCATGAGATTCTAGCTTTACCCTCACCCTTCATAAACTATAGAAAATTTACTAGTARCTGGAGAAAAGCACAACATACTCTAATTCAGTTTTAGGGACTCCAGATAATGGTAACCACACTACCTCAATTTGCCTGGGTACACCCCACCTAATTTTAGGCACTACAYTGAGCTCCCTTAAGTTGAGACTGTATTGACTTTACAGGCATTGGAGAAGGGTGATTCAGTCCATCTTAGATCTTAGTTCTCTTGTGGAACAAGATCCTCCTGAGGATCACAGGATAGCTCAGGCTGGAAGGGAGCTCAGGAGGTCTCTAGTCTAATCTCCTCTTCAAAGCATGGTCAACTCTGAATTCAAACCAGGTTGCTCAGAAAGAGACTTGAAAGCCTCCAGGGAGGGATACGGGACCAAAAGCCTTGCTGAAGACAAGGTAAATGACAGCCACTGCKCTCTCCTTACCCAGAGATCCAGCCATTTTTGTCAYAGAAGGCAATCAGYTGGGTCAACTGTGAGTTATCCTTGGCAGATTTATGCTGACTGCTCCTGATCACCTCCTCCTTCATGTACACTGAAATGTGTTCCAGGAGGAGTCACCTCCATGGTTTTCCCAGGGACTGGAGTGAGGCTGTTTGTGGYAGTTTGTGGTTCCCTGCATTGCCTTTTCAACATTTTTTGAAGCTGGGTGCAGCATTTGCCTGTGATTTTTTTGTAGAAAAAAAATGGATGGTGAGGTTTCTGTCTCAGGTTATCTTGGTTAAATATTAAGTATTTTAATTCTCTCACTCCCCAAAAGTCCACTTTACTGAGGTAAAATACCTCAAATTTTAATTTTCGAGCTTCCACTTTCAGGAATGGTTTTGTTAGGCATTTGTCAAGCAGAACTTCCCCAAAATAGGTATCATTATTAATGTACTTCAACAAAGTGGTCAGGTCACCTTTCAACCTTCTCTTTAATAAGCTGAATAAGCTATGCAGGACCTTGAAAGCAAAGGCAAGAAGTTTGAACTTGATGTTTAAACGGCTGTTTTGATGTTCTTTAGCCATGTCTTAATCCTATTTCCAATGACTTTCAATATGTATTATTTGTAAAATTATTAAAATTTATTCTTTAGTTATGCTGACTTTGCTTTGATGACATGAAAGGCATCCAAGATTACCATTTCTATTAATTGGCTTTAATCAAGAATTTCTATAAACACTCACCAGATAATGATAAAACTGCATCAATTTCACTGTCACATGCTGCATTTTAAGTGATGATGCATTTTCTCTCTGGTTTTGTATTATTAATACCATATATTTATATCAAGACAATCTGTAAGAGTCCCAGTGGAGATAAGAGGCCTAAAATATCTAGATGTCATAATGAGCTCCCACTCACAAAGATCTCTTAATCTAAATAGAAAAATCAGACAAAAGCTGGGGAAAAATATCCATTTCTTTCTCCATTTTTAATTGGGAAAAAACCCAAAACACCTCAGAGAGTCAATAAATAGTATGACTAAGGTCATGTAGGTAGTATCTTGAGATCCTCTTACTATTTCTTTATCCAAAACCAATCTGTCCCTTTCACTGAAATTAYAAAGTTAGAAATTTAACAAACAATGTCATCGTGCATTCAGAAGTGCTTTAATGCAAAGCAAAAAAAAAAAAAAATCCAGTCAGTTCTCATCCTGTGTATTTGTAACATTTTAAACAGACTTACAATGAAAATAGAAAAGCTGCCTACTTACAGATAAGGAATTGATGACTGGGATTAAAASAGAAAAATATCTTCATTGGTCATTTGTAGCACTCTTTAGTCAAACTAATGACTTAAAGGATCTTACTAGAAGAAAATTTAATGCAAGATTTTTATCAGAGGTAAAAGGCAGCACTTTAAGGAGTAACAATTACAGACTGGTAACAAAGGACTTTGACGTATTACATATTACTGTTACATGATGAAGGGATTAATAATAACAGTAGTAATATCATAATGCAATAAGACAAGCATAAGCTATAAATAACAAACACATTGAGTTCCARTGAGGTGGGAATGTAGACGGATAGCGAAGGTGATAGCGAAATACAGTATCTCAGTATACAGGACTTCAGAGCAGAACCTGCACAGATAGACATGCTCAATTGTAAGGAAACAGACTGGGAGGATTGTGATATTTTCTTTTTGATAAAACTGTATAAACTGTTCATTTGTTAAAGAGACTAGAGGAAAAATTACATTGTTAAAAAAATACTTGTGGGATACTTTCAAAAATCTGTATGATAACTGGCTAATATTCAGTATATTATCTAATACGGTCAGGCATCTTAAATTATATCCATAGCCCTGGGAAGAGAAAATCAKCATGTGGTTTCTCTTAGAAGCTCATGGGAACTTTGGCAGAATCTCATCTCATCTGAAGATTAAACTCATTTGCTGTAATACTTAAAGTATCATGGAGTATCAGTGCCCATGAATATTACTGAGCCATTCATTGTGCTTATGCTAGATTAGAAACAAAATCAATACTCTTTCTCCTCAACCACTTCCTCTATATAAAAAGTTATATGACATTTCCAGAAATACCAGGTGGAAATCCGGTTCCCACTGAAGCTGATAGCACAGGTTGACTGYCATGGTGCTCAGATCTCATTTGAACAGTTCCAGTGACTATATGTAACGGAAGGCCTGGCTGCAGACGTGTTATATATGTCTCACTAATTACTTTTAGAATTAAATACACAAATAGATCTGTGTCTCATGTTATGCTTCCATTGCACGAGATGGGTGGGAAAGAGTAACCATGATGYTCACGCAGTACCTGCTGATATCTGAGTTGACACCAGTAAAAACTTTGGCCAAAATGACTAAATTGCTATAAGAAGACAGACAACAAACAGAAATCTGAGAAACTTTGGTGGGGAGACCTTTGAGAACAAGACTGTTTTATAGCACCCCATTTGAAGAAAACAGTATTATGAAATGTTACAGCTAAATGCAGAGCAGACTGTGACAATATGTCATGGCATATCTTGTGTGTCAATTGTTTTCTGCTTTGGGAAGTAAAACAAAAAAGGAAGTGTTTTGTGTGCCATCTGTTTAGCGTGAYCCTATGCTTGTTGCATATATCAACCATATGACCAGTCCATGTATGTGCCAGAAGAGATCACTCTTTTCCAATGCTCGTTTGGTTGTGCTTTAAAAAGAAGTCTCCACAGCCTTCCTTTAACAAAGAAGTTTGTTGAAATAAATTGCGTACCTCTAGATTTTATGTCCATCTACTTTGGCCACTGAATTCTTGCCTCTGAATATGTATCAGTAAGGCAATCTTCTTCCACTGGAATGTGTTTCACCTTGCTAAACTAACAACTGCAAATATGATTAATCACTTTTCCCTCGGGGTCATTTATTATGAATGGCTCATGTAGTTACTACATAGAGCATCCTTGGTGTGATAAAGTGAAGGTTTGTACAAATTGGATTCTTGCTTGGCTGGTGCCTACTGCCATTACCTGTGTGAAATTGCATGGCTGACTCTTGCAGACTGTAATATTTTGAGAAACTGTCCTAATATCTCAAAAAAAAACCACCAACAGCCAAAACATGCCAAAAATCAAAAAAACTCACTCCAAAACCCTCATCAACCAAAAGTTTCTATACTATCAGCTAGTCTCAAAACCACCTCCTTATCCACTGCATTTTATAATTACAAAGGATAAGATGATGTAACCAAAAACTTAAAAAATTGATGCAGTTTAGTCACTGTAGAAGTTCCATTGTTTTAGGAGTGCTACTTAAAAATATTTTCCAAGACAGAACGCTTTAATTTGGCAAACATGACTGTCAAAAGAAAATATTGTTCTTTACCGAAAGTCAAGTAGATGAAATTACACTTCTGTCTCTAAGACATCACASGAGACAAGAAACATGCATGCTTGCAAAACCAGTCTATTTTAACCAAGTTCACCAAATTCCTCCCAAATTCTAAGAAGTTGTCTGAATCTGATGGAAGTGATGTGTCCATTGAAAAGACAAATCTTGAGAATCAGGACAGTAAACATTTATGTTTTTCTGTTTGTTTGTTTGTTGTGTTTTTTTTTTTTCTTTTTTCCTTGCACCATCTTTTTGGTTTTGAGTCATTAATATAATTTTTTGTTGGAATATTTTTTCTCATTCATAAAAAATTCTCTWTATTTTACTCAAATGTGCTGAAGGAGACTTCCATAGAATCAGTTGGCAGTAGTGCATCAGGCTGGACTGTGGCAAACTGGGAAAGCAAAAACTTTTAATAAAAGTTTGTTCTAAAGGGTCTCTCCAGGGACATGTTACTGTAAATGTTTGAACCATTTCCTCAGGATATCAGATCTCTGGAGGTTTGAATCTTTGTCTTTGAGGCAGTAACGAATAAAACACAACTGCAATGCCTGTGGCCTTCATTCCAAAGTAAACCAGTTTTTGATTGAGTGGAATGAAAATAAAATCAATGCTTGGGGAAAAATGAGAAAATATTAAAACTACATCTCTAAAAAATACTAATGTTTGTATTCCTGACACAAGAGGTTTTTACATAAGCAAATTAGTTTCCCCTGCTATTTTAGCTGTAAATCTTAAATATTACATTAATTGGAGTAAATTAGGAGCATAATGCATGTCCTTTCAGTTTGTTATGACCTTATGTTGACTTTCTTTGCATTTCTTAGAAACATCCTTATAATAGCACTTAAAACCCTTTAGTAGTAGCAAACAGAAACATTCATGCCATTAATGTTGAAATAAAGTAAAGGTACATGGCAGACATCTAATTATATCATATATTTAATAACCTGATTTCATCTCTTACTTTGAAAACAAAATGTCATATATTATGGTGGATTCGGAGGCATGCTGAATTAAAGGCACTTTAAGTAACTCATAGGAGCTGTCTTGTGAGTGGCAGTGGTGCAAATATAGGATTATGTTAAATTAGCACAAAAGAGAAGTCAGTCTGTGCAGAGCAGTGGTACCTCTAACAACTACCTAATGTAACGTGAAATAAGTACACTCCAAAAGTATTTGTAGTGAAAGTCAGAAATATGTAAAAATTTTACTCAGCATGAAATAAAAAAGGATAAAAAATATCCCACTGATTTCAGACCTCAGTAGAAGTCTAAAGTAGATGAGGTTTCCTTTCAACACAGATTTTAATTTTTTCCCAAGAATCTACATCAAACACATCGAAGAATGCAGGCTTCCAAGACCCAAGATGAACTTAAGTAGGTTGGTCAGGGTTGTTTTGCAATGCAAAATCAACTTTCCTTCTGGCTTTTGGCATCTCTCTTCTTGCGAAAGGGATCTTTTCATTTAGAAAACTCTAACCATAAATAAATCACAGTCCCTTGAAATCTCTTCTGCATGAATAGCTTTGTAGTTAGTTTACCACCCCTGCTTTTATAGCCTGGTTACTTATGTATTTCTAAAAGAAGAGAAGGGGAGGTCTAAAATGAATGAATTTTCTCTGATTTTTATAATTCCTTATGATAGTTGGCGGAATATGATCATGTCATTAATGAAAAGAAAAAACAAAACCCAACCCAACCCAAAATCAAAGTAGACAGTTGCCTCTATATCCTTACACTTTCTAAACTTATCAGTAATTTAAGTCAGCATAAGAAGGCATTACCTTCTGGAGAGGCCCAGCTATCTGAAAACTTGTTATTTGCYACAAAATCAGTGCTGAAATGTGAAGTTACTTTGGTGAACATTACCCAAAGCAGCAGTGATTCTTTTCAATATGTTGGCTTTTCTAGAACAATTCAACATATTTCTGTTTAACAATACCAACAAGCAGTTATAAAAGTGGATACTGAATGTTATTGCATAACAGATTTTTTAAGCAATTAGTGAAAGGTAAGTAAAAAATATCTGTATCTATAAAATCACAGAGTCATTCAGTTTGGAATGGACCTTGGGAAATCTCTGTTTCAACATCCCACTCAAAACAAGTCAACTCTGGATTTGGACCAGATTGCTTACAGCATTGTGCAGTTGGGTTTTGAAAACCTGGGATGGAGGTCTCACAGCTCCTCTGGCCAACCTGCTCAATCTTTTAATCCTCATCATGAAGTTAAGCTGATTTCTCATGTCCCCACACTGCAATGCTGTSAAGAGCTTGTCTTGTCTTCTTGATGACCTCCCTATAGGCACTGGGGCRTTGCTGTTAGGTGCCCTCAGAGCTGTCCCTTCTCCAGGCTGAACAAGCCCAYCTCTTATGGCATCTCCATACAGGGCAAGTGCTCCAGCTCCAACCATCTTGGTGGCTCTTGAATGAACTCACTCCAATTTGTCAGAGTCTTTCCTGCACTGGAGTGCCCAAAAGTGGATGCAGTGTCTACATGTGGTGTCACAAGTCTGACTATAGAGGGATAATTCCTTCCCTGGATCTTCTGGATCTGCTCCTGCTCTTAGAGCCCAGGATGCTGCTGCTCTTCTTTGCTGCCAGGGCACACTGCTGGCTCATGCCCCAGGACTTTTCTGCAGAACCATTACACAGTCAATCCCCACCTGATAATATTTGAGAGTGGGGCATGTTAAACTTTCCCACATGCAGGACTTTGCATTTGTCCCGGCAAACAGTTAAATATATGGGAGTGGTCAAAGCTCTTCTGTAAATAGTACAGCTTTTCTGTTATTAATTTAAAGTTGTGTTATCACCTTAGTTAAATCTGTTAAAGCAGATTATATAGTGCAACTTTAACTCATTGTTTCTGATTATCATTGGTAAGTTGTTTAAGTGGAAGACAGAGGTGAAGTAAAAATAATAGAGCAGAATAAAGAACATTAGTGGCAGAAAGGAATGAAAACATTAGAGGAGACATCAAGAAGTAATATAATAGTGTTTTGGAAGAAGATTCTTGGAGTGTCAGACTTCTGGAAATCAACACGCTAGTATAAGAAGATTATCACCATTTTGATATTTCATTGTTGAAATATTGCCCAGGGTCTTTATAGAATTTTCCTGATTTCTTCCTTGGGAAAGGAAAACTTAGTAACCTGGAGCATTTTTACTTAACAGAAGGTCTTGTTTTATAAGACATATTCCAATGATGGCATATTCGCATGCAATAATAGATACACGTTATCAACTGCTTGTGTGAGCTGTATTAGAAAATTGCTATCCTGCATTGAATACCACAGGTCCCATTAAGCTGGCTCTCAGAGTTGCTCAGGCACGCCTTCACTGGCTGCTCTGTCTGGAATATGGAAGCAAAAAAGCCAATAAAACCTAAAAACTGAGGATGACAAAAATCAAGAAGGTAACTGGCCTACTCTAAATTTCCTTTTCTTGGTATAGGTATATTGTACGTTCAGGGGAGGAAAAGACCCATGCACAAATAATCAATATTTGACATTATGGGTGTGACTGATTATTTGCTAAAATTTCAGTCCCATGGTTTGGTAAAGTCCATTAGTCATCATTATTGGCTTTCTGCAAGCACACATGGAAATAAAGCAGAGTTTCTGTAACAGAAACCTCACATAAAAGTTCAAATACAGTTGATGTGAGCAGAACTGTAAGTAAAAGTCAGAAAATGTGTTTAAAAAAGATCTTTTCCCAAAGCCAATTGCTTTCAGAAATCAGGCTTTTGTGTTTTGCTTTAGTCAGTGTGTATTCCTTTTTTTTCTTTTTTTGGTCTCCCAATGGGAATTCCTTTTGATTCCATTTTTCAGCATCCGTGCAAACACCACAGAACATGCCAGTTGATCAGATATATTAAACAGTTTGTATGAAGAATCAACAAGAGGAAAAAACTGAGACAGAAAACAATGTGCCAGCTAGTTCAGAGACTGGCTAGTTCACCTTTATTTAACGCCTTCATTTAAGTTCCTCACTTCACATCTTTTTTCTCTCATCCTTTTTCCTCACATCTTTTTTTCTCTCCTGTTAGACAATCAACTTAATCTTTCTCTGTTTCAATTCTCATGTAAAATAAATATAATATCTGTAAAATAAGTATAATAATGTTTCTCTATCTCAAAAGGGTCTTGTGCAGCTAAAAAAAAAAGAAATTACAAGAGATTTTCAGATGCTGCAGCAATGGATAACACAAACACGAGTGTGATGGAAACTCTGCTTCATCTTAAGTGTTTAAGTGTATGCTTATTTTCTTGTGGTTTCCTAGGGAGCTGTGGTTTCCTTTGATACCAGTATATAACCTCTGATAAAGTCACAGGCTTTAGGAGCATTCAGTGGGGAAAGAATACAATGACAGAAAAAAAACCATTGCAGCTACCTCCCCTTGAAACCTTTTTACATAGCAGTAGTTTGCTTTTCGCTTTGCCTCCAATGAATCATCACAAACTATTTCCTCACCTTTTGAAAAGATGAAAAATATATTCCTTTGGAGTTTACTATATTCAGGAGCCTAATTTGCTGCCGAATATTCTGTATATGGACTTCCACCAGGAGATCTTCATTCAGCTGATGATTGCTGCCAGTATCTTGTCTTCATTTTCAGTGCTGAAAAGGCCTGAAGTTATTCTAAATGCTTTGCTGTTGCCAAGGTGATAAAACACCAGCTAGGAAATTAATGGTATTCTCTCTTGGTGCGTGTGTGTGAGAGAGGGTATGAGTGTGCGTGTTCACCCACATGGGCTTTTTAGTCAACAGGCTTCACATACAGCCAGTTTTATAGGATAAAATCTTATTCTGTCATGGTGTCTCAAAATTTTAGGTATTTTTTGTCAGATTAACCTCAGCCTTAAAGCGGCTTCACTGCCCTCGTGAATGCTGCTGAGTAGTGGCACAAAACTGTTAAAGGACTTCTCACGTTGATACCTACATTTGCAAGAGTAAATACATTATTAAAATATATGCTACCGTGTTCACGCACTGGACTGCCCTACATATATAACACACACCTCCTCTGCAAGCAAGCAAGTAAACACTAACCAGCTCCAGAGTTAAAGAGGGCAGCACTTGCACGAAGGCAAACAAGGTAACTTGCATTTTGCAGAGGTTTAGTTTTATTTTTAGGATCCTACTAACTCAGTGCCACAAGATGTCAGTGCAGTTTAAGCAACAGCAGAGCACTCTCAGAATGTGAGTTGCATTGAAAATGGGCAAAGGAAAAGAAAGAGAACATCCACAGTTAGTTATAAGACCTGTTCTCAGAAAAATATGTCTACAAAGTGTACATGGTCTTTTTTTTTCTCTTTTTGACTTACTTCTGGATCGTGCTCTGTATAATTACAATTATAATGAAAATAAATGTGAAAACTCTAAATAGGAGCTGGTTTATATCCATGTCTGCATTTTACTTTTCTTTTAATTCAACATCTAATGAAAAAAATGCATCTAAATACATTTTATTGCTTAGCAGAGCAGTGTTATCTTTTCAGCAAATTGTTGAATTTTAATGATATTTTCCCAAGCTTTGTTTTGCTTTGACTTCATAAAAGAAAAAGGAGGAGGAGGGAAAAAAAGACAAAATCAGCTYACTTGTAGTAATGACACAACCACCTCACTTGTAACAGGAGCAAATACCTTTCCATTACAATAGCTATATAACGGGTAGTTAATCATCAAGAAAATTCATTAGCTGATTGTCACCAGGAACCTATGTACTGTAGCAAATGAACAACGGACAACAGTTTGAGCTTTAATTCAGCAGTGAGTTCCCTTCATGAGGCTGCTTTCCTCTTTATGAAATTGGGCACAAAGTTAATGGTATGATAAATGASTGTTTGAACTTAGTAGGCTTCCTTGATTACAAGGACAGCAGTTATTCTTGCATAAGTGCCAGCAAATATCTCATATCRGGTGTTGTTTCGTGTGCTTTTGAATACTGTGTGCTTTCACAACAGTGGAGCCATCACACGGAAAGCTGAGGCAGGAGCAATCTCCCACCCCACAAGCAACGTTTGCCTGATTKAACTTTTGGGCTATATGTTTTGCTGATGTAAATTGGCCCTTTTGTGTAACGCACAAAACAATGCTGTGGTTCACGTGGCTTGTGGTCCATGTGAGCTTTAGTAGTGCTTAAAATGCACTTATGCTTGTACCGCTCTCTTGGAGAGTTTGGGAACTTTGTAAATAGCCTTTTTGCGTCTTTGAATTGAAAGCACACCTGTATGTTCCAAAGCCACCTTATGGACAGCACACATGGTCTGGCACAGCTCTGAACTGTGAATATAAATCTCTGTCCGAAAGAATCAGCAATTTAAGGGTAGAGATGGTGTGTGTGAAATAACAACATTTAGATGTGCATGTTGGAAGCTAAACGAGGACCRGAAGGAAAAGAGTTGACTGAAGGTGCTTTTGACTGCCCATGGCCGGTGTCTGTACAGCCAATCTGCTCAGGTTTGTAAGGGTATCGTTGCGTGCTCCGCAGTGCTAACCCTCCCCCTGTGCCCAGCTTGCTGAAGGCTGAACCCCCCGACTATCCTCCGAGCTACCACTGCCAGCTATTCCCTGGGACGGGAGCACCACGAAACACCTTCCAACCAGAGCGCTGAGCGCCCAACACCRCTTCCCATCATTCCCTTTACTGGGAGCATCCCAAGAAAAGGGTGTCACTATCCCCTTGGAAAGTCGGGACTCAAGGTTGTGCTCAACACCCTGCTTCCCCCCCGCCTCGGTATAGTTTTTATAGAAAACTAAAAACAGCATGAGGGAAGTAACTGTAGGGCAAGAACTGAGCTCTTGCTCTATATCTCACTCAGCATCAGCCAAGCCTTGCACGACAGCGACAGCTGGCCCCAAAATACTACCGAATATTTCTTTCCTTCTCTCTTCTATTACATTTTTTCCCAGATAATAAACGAAGAAGTAATTTGTTTACAAGCCACTTTCTCTTTTTCTCTGCTGGGTGCTTCAGATGTCAGCATGATAGAAGAGAGGGGGATTTGCAGTACATCTTTCTGCCTTGGCCAAGGATCTGCCGCACAATCCATTATCGCTGGGGACATTTGCATGAAAACAGGGCATCCAGCAGTTGCTTTCATAGGTTCGTATCTGTCCACGTAGAGGAATAGCCACAGTCTCAGCAGTAATAACCTCTTGTGTTGTAACCTGARCCTTTCTCCATCTGCAAACTAGGTGGATGGTTTTTTTGGGAAGGTTATTTTTGGCTTGAAATATGTATCACACTGCAGAATGCTTTTAGAGACAGAGGCAATTTTTGCTTCAGTGTAACTCACTAAAATTRAATCTATATGGATAGTACAGAACTGATCCGGACTAGCAACATCAAGGCAGAAACTGCTTGCCTTTGTATCTTATCAAATTTTAAACAGAGATAGCTAAAGGTATGTAGTCAATTAATTTGATACAAASAAAAAAAAATTGTACAGTGTTTTGTTGAACTTCTCTGTTTTATTAACTTCCAACTCTGATGACTTCTGTTATTTATTCTATAGACAAGATTAAATTCTTGTCTCTGGTTTGTAATCACATGAAGCAATTTGGAATATTCATTTTTCTATGCCTGGAGCAGTAATTAATTGTGCCCAGATGCATAGGAATAGACCTTCTTTTAAAGGCCTGTGCCATGATAATTACAATCCTAACATAAAATCAGCCTCCTCTTAGTAGAGAAGCCAACAAAAAAAAGACCATTTATAAAAGAATTATTTTCCCTCTGCACTCCCTATCAGAACAATAGCTTAGGAAGGTTCTAACCTGTTTATATTTGGATACRGGTATCCAAATTTTGATTTCAGCAGCCAGTAATAAATATACAGTTATTTGAATTCCATTTCTGCAGTCCAGGATTTCTGAAACCCTCTCTTTTGGTTTGATTCTGTTGTCAAGAATTTAACTTCTAAAAATATATCAGGAAAATACAGTKAGAGCCAGCCAAATTAGTAGAGTAGTGAATACCTTGGAAGACTCTCCCACCCCAACATTATATAAATATGTGTAAAATCATGGCAGTTATGGGAATAAGTTTCTGTGGATAGCCTCAAAAGCTATAAATCAGACTATTTACTTTAAAACCCAGGAGAACCTTCTGAGTTTTCTGATTTTGTCACATTCCTTAAATCAAGGTGAARGAATACTGTTCATTTCCAATTGAAAATCAATTCATTATTATAAAATGAGGAGGTTGACAGAGATCAACCTGGGTCTGAGAACTCTGACTGAGAGTGTAAGTCTTTATTTGTCTTCATGATGCAAAATTTCTGCATTATTTATAGGAAAACATGCAGAAGACATTTTTCCAGACGGTTCTTTTTACAAATAATTTTTCTAGTTGCAATAAATCACACCATTCCTCTTTATATCCAAGTGATTTCTTCTGATTTATGTAGCATGGASCTTTACTGTAGAAAGTCACTGGAGACATTTAACTGCAAGATACTCTTCTTTGCAAACGCCTTGGACAGCTCCCAATATTTTATTGGTTTAATGGTTTATTTTCTTTAAACCAAGTGCTATTCTAATTTATCTGTTTCAAAAATTGCTATAAATTATTTGCATTGCTCTCGAAATAAGAAGTGACAACTTTTTACAGTTATTGGAATGGGGATTGAGACAAATGCTAGATTTTGGGAACTAACATCATAAAAATTTAAGAATAATTAGTTCTTATTTCTGTGCTACTCAACAAGCCAGAATCTGGCCCAGGTTAAGTCAGTTCTTATAATAACACCAGGTTAAATTGTATCACACTGCAGAGATCTTCAAACTGCTAAAAGAAGCCAACTGAGTATTTTTCCTAGACTATCACCACCATCTCTATCCGTTTATATGGATTCTTATAGGAAAGTAGAACAACTACTGCGATCCCGAGTGCCAGAAATTACTTTAACTGCAGTAGGAGCAATACAGTGCTCAGGCAGCCCTGAGGATCAGAAAAGCATAGAGCTGTTATACAGGCATCTCTTTGATCCCAAAGCGATGTGTTACACACAGTTTGGCCAAACCCTCTCTGTGTGTTTGTGCATGCACTTATACGAGCAAGATATTAATAGAGATTTATGTTACATTCATCRGCTTTTTTCTCTTACGTTTTCTGAGGTGATGGATGCTTTTTCTGAAATTATGGATAATAGTTCCAAGGGGAAAATCTACAACTGGAGGAGAAACTTGCATTTAAGTTTGTTCCTGAGAACTGATAAAATATTGCTGCATATACATAAGATGAACTTTGGGGCGATGCTGGGTTTTGCTATTTGTGTAGAAATATTTCACCTGTGTACTTTGTCTGCCTCCCCCAGTGAATGCCAGTGAGATTTTATGGTGAATCACATCATTTACCTGAGTCTTAAAGACGGAGAATGCTCTCCTAAATGCTGAGAAAACACCGCAGTGATAAACTGGCAGTTCTGTAAAGTTCAGTCTTCAGCTGAATAAACACCAAAAACATAAAATTGAGACTTCGTTATGTGACAGCTTGTGTGAAGAGTGTCATAAAGGTAAATAAGATCCTCTCCCAGCCTTTTCTACAGGACCAACGCTTAGGGAAACATGAATTCATTACAAGTTTGGAATTGGAAAATGCCATTTTAATTTGAACTTTTAATTACTTCTTTTGTTTTTCACATTTGGTTTTCAAATCTTAGGAATGAGTCTTAATTTTTTTTATATCTTTTGCCCCAGTCCAGTAAGATATTTCAGTATGTAATTAAGTAACTTTAAGCATTTGATAAAACCCACTGATTATTTAAAATAAAGAGGTGTGTAAGTGTTTTAGATGGAGAAGTCTCAGGATGCTCAAAAACTTTCACGAATTATTCTGGAGAATACATAAATAATACAAATGAAGTGTCCTTACTTTGGATTGTATACTCCTCTTTGGGTTATGGCACTACTTTTTATCTCCCATAAAGGTTTAATTCTGTCTCATTTRCTCCATTTACTTAGAAATAAGGTAGCCCTCAGAACATTTTCCATAGCAGCAATGTAGACCACATGAAAAGAGATTTTTTTTTCACCCTRACAAAAATTAATTTAGTCTTAAAAATTTCTTGAATAGAAAATGTATGGTCACTCCTGATTGGTTTGACTGAAATATAAAACATAATTACAGATTGTGTTTTCTAACGGCCTTCACATTTAACATACACATAGAACAAGATGAATGGTAGAATTTTTGAGTAAGGAGTATAACTTCTGTCCCTGTGAACACAAAATTTACAGTGTATAGTTTATTGCTGGAGATGCAGGCAGTAAGCTACTCGAAATTCASAATGGCTAGGAAGCCTAATTTCTTTCTGTAAGTCATTTTGTCTTTGGAAATATCTTTTATCCCATTTTTCATCAAATAGACCAAAAAGTTGAAAATTGTCACATAGGTGACATTTCACTTTATTTCAGTATTAGCCACAAGAAATTGTGGCTTTTCTGAAAGGGCAGGTGATGCCCATAATCTTTGCTCATGCTCTAATACACTGCATCAYGGCTGTGGACCTCAAAAGCCCAGCAACTGCTGACTGAATTGTCCTGAATCTCACCGRTTTCACTTCAGCCCACCAGAGAATATGAGAAATAAAACTGATCAGGCTCTTGTGGAATAACCAAAAGGCCTCTCGCACAGTTTGACTACTGCTATCCAAAGAAGGAAAGTGATAAAGTGGAGAAAAAATTGTTTGCTTCAGTCTGTGGCTCCCAGGACTTTTGCRATCCTATTGCACTATTGGTCTTACGGTCAAGAAGGCTTGGTAGCTGCAGTGGTGAGCTGGAAAGGACCTACATGCAACCACTGGATTGCGAATAAACTCTTGTCTGGAGCCAAYTGCATGCTCATCAAAATCGAGCAAGGTTTGTTAAATATTCCAGTGTTAGAGAAATTCCAGAGTAAATGTGTCTTGTCACAATTTTTCCAGTCAGCTCTATTTAAAACATAGCCGGATGAGTGTTGGGATTTAAAAAAAAAAAAAAAAAGGGACTCAGGGACTGGAAACCAACTCCCTTGGATAAGGCACAGTCAGTGTCACCTGGGTCCATGTCACACTCATTGGTGGTGTGAAGTCTCATAAGCTGCTTCTCTTRGTGACATTTTTATCTTCGTAAATTTGTGTCTTTGTATTCTTTGAGCTGTAAGGTCTCTGGAGTATTAACGACCTGGCACTATACAATTTTATCATGCCTCAAAAAATAGAGCCACAATTAGAGTAGAGAATATTAAATGATCCTAATGCATTAAGATATGCAAATAACATAAAGTCAGGTATATAAATAAGTTATATAATAAAAATTTTCCAAATAAAGTGTACACATAAAGTAAGTTCTATACATGTATGTATGTGCAAAACTATATAAATATTTTCAAAGGCAGAGATATGAAAGCACATTCTTCAGTAACATCTTCACAGCTTTATATTAATTAGAGTGCTTTGGTGTCTGCAAGTTATTTTCACATTTGCACAGTACTTTATACTGTGACCATATTTATTATTCTTCTTCACTGACTCAGGAGTAATCTTGTTAATTTCTAAATCAAAAAGTAGGTTTTAATACTGGAATGTTGCAGGGTTTTTGGTGTTTCTTAGTGAATAGTTGATTTTTCTTTTGTTTTGTTTTTCCCAGGTGGCAACCCTGCAAGCTCAGATCAGAATCTGATCAGGAGATGTTAATGAAGCAGTCATTGTGATTCTGTGATGTTTGTATGCCAATAAAAATAAACAAAATTTAGTTCCTTGCTAGCATAACAAAAAAAAATAATTTAAAGATACATTTCTTATTCATTTTAGTAGGTTTCATGCTAAAGAAATACAATCATCAATGTTGGTTAGTGTTGTGTTCATTTCACTAATTTTATCACTTTTGTAGTGCATGTAACTCAGTCAAGACCACAACAAATTATTTTTCTTAATTCTGATAGATTTATTGAGACTAAATTTTTTAAAGTTGCAGATGGTCTGATAAACTCTTCTATGTGCTGCAACTTGGCTAAACTAATGTTGAATAACTTTTAGGTTTGACCTTGTACATGGCAAAAGAATGGATTTTAATAAAATATAGGGCGATAAAAAGATTGAATTTATAGTTTCATCTACTCTTCTGTTAATACATTGTTAGAGTGTATTAACAAGTAAGTGTAGATGCTAGCAATTGGTTATTAGAGGTACACTGTGTGGGTCAATATTCCATCAATAATTCAAGATGTAATTTAGAAGTATAATTATATTCAATACATTACTGTTCTTTGCTGCTTTGGTTCAAGAATATCTTAAGATTCACAGCAAGATATTTTGATTTATTTATTTGGAAGATCATAAATTTATCTTGAGCAAACTACAATCCTTTGTGAGTCAAATAGGTAGTCACTAGAATCCCTTTGCAAATTTAAATTTGATCTTTAAACTGAACAAAGCTCTTATTTCACTAAGTAATAGGAGCACGAGATCTCATAACCTACAGTGCCAAAGATCTGGTAGAATCAGCGAGGCACTGGGAGCCTCTTACATTTGCAGTGTAGGAAAGAAAAATCCTTGCTCATTTACTATATATATTTTTTCTGTTCCTGTCTATGAACTGTGGTGGTCAGATAACCTGTGCATATCTGGTCTAGTTTCTTTAAGACCTCCTTCATCACCACATTACTAAACCACCACAACAAAATTAAGAACTGCACAGAAGCTGCTGGAAAAGAACCATATTATCCTTTTATTTGATTCAGTCATGCTTATTCAGTTGCTTTTCCCCTCCCTCTCCATTATGTCCCTTCCCTTGTCACGCAGCTAGCCTTGATTGTTGTGGCATAATTTGTTCAAGGGGAGGAAGAGGAGGAGTGTTCTGCTCCAAAGATTGCCAGGCTGAGGCTGACTCTGTTTTCTTGTGATAAAGAGTTAGTTCCACTCTCTGTATTCCTCCACTAAGCCATTTCTGATTCAGAGCTGTGCCCTKTCTTCCATCTGTCTAGATGGCTCACAAAGGAAGGAGTGAATCCTTGGTACCTCAGCCCTGGAGATTAAAACAGGCACACTGAATTGGGTTGAACATTTTTAATTGAGAATCAGTGGAGCATGTGTGAAATACTCTATGCTTTGCTTCTGTGTTACGTGTTGTACACTCTGCAGTTTGTATGCAATGTTCAAAGTCAATATCCAGTACTAAAGTTCAGTTCTACAACCTGAAATGTAGTTACAAAATGGCASGGAGACCAGTACTTGCAGCCATTTTTGAGAGGGATGGGCACAGCTTCCTAGAAAACTGCAAGCAAGAGACAACGTCGCTCTACCAGTTTGACTTACAGTTGGATCACGTCCAGTGATAACATCTGAGAGATTTTAAGAAAATTCAGAGTTCAACTCAAAGTTCCTAAATTCTACRGCTCTTTGGCTGAACAATTTAATTTCTCATCTGCTTTTTCCCCCTYGTCTGTTCAAAACATCTACCTTGGAGAAATGTCAGTGTTAAGGGTAGGCAAATAAAACAAGTGCCTGCCCATTTCATCTCTCTACTCAATTCCAGCCGTTCTAAAAGATGCGAGGCTTCTGAGTTTAAAAGTCATTTTTTCCCMAAAATGTTAAATTTTGAAAGATTTTCTTGGAGTTCTTTTATCTCCTAAGAACAAACATCCTTAACTTGTTTTTAGCATTCTTTCAAAATGCAACAATTTCTTAATAAATTTCTTCAGAACTGCTAAAGTCAAAAGTGTTTGGACATGAATTAGAARAGAGAAAGAAAGAGGGAGAGAAGAAAAAAACCAAAACTTAGAGGTTTCTCTCTGGGTCTTTTTTATGACAGTGAAAGTTCATAGATGAAAAAGATTATGTGAACGATATGAAAAGTTTCTACACAAAGGGAATGTGCTGATAGTATGAAAGGAATCAGTCCCTATAGGAAATTAGCTCCTATCCTGAGATAATGTTGATTAAATCCTTTCTTTCTTTTCATCTAGTCTTTGTCTCTTTGTACAAGTTCTCAAGGGAATGAACATCTATTCTGCTGAGGTATCTAATCAACCTCAACAGCAATTTTATTGCTCTGTGTACTTTTTAATRCTATAAACTCAATCCTTTAAATAGTAATAAGTCAGTGACACACTCACTAAATACTGAACATCTTGAAATTAGTATGGCTGACAGCTGTAACCATGGGAAATCCAATATTTCCTGSTTCATGGTAAGATGTGTCTCTGAGTTTCAATTCCAAGTATAGTAACAACCTGGTCATGGGGCATGGCTGGAGTATCAGAGCATGATGCGGTTTCTGTCTACCTTGCCACCTTGCCTGAAACTAGGCAATTCCTTGTGATAGACCCCAAGCCTGAGGCAGATGTGTGGGGTTTATTRCTCTTGGGACAGGGGGAGAGCACTGGCATTCTGTAAGAGCTAAATCTGCTGCAAAGGGTCACTCAAATCTCTGCTAAATGTGTAAGTGATGTTTTACCTAGTTGTCTTTGACACCCAATTTCTCCAAGACTGGCAATCTGGCTTGATTTCTAAAAGCTGACCATCAAATATCTGGAGATATTTATAATAGAGTTCCTATTCTTTTCTCTTCCTCTTTGTCTGGTCTTTTGAGATCTCAGTCTCCATGTTTGGTTTTTAAAAATAGAAAGGAGGTTTTTTTTTTCCTACAAACATTAACAATGGTACAGGTTTGTGTCCGTCCCCCCCCTGCCCCTAATTAAAAATCTTAGTATCCTGTAAGAGTTCATTTGTTTAAATATTTTCCTGTTATTCATAGAATCTTCATTATTAAATACCAGGACACACCACTGTCTTTAAAGTAATTTTTTTCATATCACCCCTGAAAGATATTTAAGTACTGCTCTAGTACTAGGGAGAACTGGGACTTAAGGTCATCCCTTTATTTTCTCTCTATAGCTTGAACTCAGACTTCCCTGAATACATATAACCTACAGTTTAGCTGGAGTCTGGAGTGAGCTAAACAGCCTCACCCTGCCAGGAAATTCAGGCATAGGATGGGATTGACTTGAGCATGAACCCAACATCCTCCGGCAATGTGAAAGCAACTGTCCCCAGAAATTGGCAGTTGACGTGGTTGACAAAAACTGTAGACATGGCAAGAAAAATTACACCCAGATCATGCAAAGCATTGAAGCACTTAAAAAGGGGTATTAACAGTTTTCTTCTGTAACCAGTGTGCTATCCTGAAAACTGCAACCTATCCACTTAGACATCTGAAGCCAGCAGTTGCACACATGCTTTTTTTACAGGCTAACCAGCATACCACACTTACTTGTARTAGTACGGTTATAATGATACTACCACTAATATTCCATATAACCTAGTTATAAAAGAGTAATCCTAATGGTATTAAAATTGTTAYATGAAAACTTTCTAGTTTACACCTCTTTTAACTGGTGGTGTGCTCACCCTTCGTCTGTCCCTGGGATCCTCAGTTGGCAGTACCTGCCTTGGGCAAGCAGAGGGACCTGCAGCAAGTCAGCAGCGTCCTGTGCTCTCCCGGGAGGAGTTTGGTATTGATGGTAGAAACCTCTTCCTTCTCCCAGTTTGAATATATTTTCTAACACACTCTGCTTGCATGCCCTTTCTTTGAAGTTTGGCTATGTTCACCCATTAGCTATTAGCTAAACCACCACAGTACCCTCCCCCAGACCTAACCTACATGAAGGTTTCCTGTTAGTTCCTCCGTGACTACATGGATTAGACCTTTATCAGGTACAGTATTCATAGAACTAAGCTAAAAACAAGTTTTACAATACTCACCTGACCACTAGGCAATTGTTATCACAGCTAAACCAGCCCAAATCATCTCAACCCAAGACAAGTGCAGACAGCTCCCTAGACTCTGCACTGTTAGGTCAATGCAAAGCCTTTGGCCTTTCACTAGTAATGGGAGCAGGGGGGGAGTGTTTACTGAGCTACACAAGAAGCAAACATCTATGTTTTCACTATTGAAGATACCACTATTTCAATTTCTGCTGCAGATTTTATCCAGAGCTGCTGCCACCTTGCCTGCACTTAGCAGCTTGACACCTGCCTGATGCCTCTGGAGATACCCTTATAACATCTGTTCCCATCAAAATCGTCTGAAGGTGTCTGAGGCAGTCTCACCATGTAGACACATGGTCTGGGCAAACACAGCACAGTGGTATTTGCATTTGAAAACACAGGAAAAGTGCTTCCAGAAAAGTGTCCTATTTTTCTTATGTTTGTTTGCACTGCTGGCTGTCTTCCGTCCTGTTGCCTGTTTGCCTGAAAGAAGGAYCTGCAAAAGTCTGCAGTTGCTCCTAACTGGTTGGCTTGCAACTAACCCACCTCTGGTGTAGTACTGATGTATAGGTCCCAGCCTAAGGCAGTGTATCAGCCTTCATCCTCCAATGGACTGGATGGGAGCTGGGGCACCAGTTAAGAGCTCTGAGCTGTGCTGGGAGAAGCAGTGCAGTGTGCTGTCTGAGAACTTTGGTGTGTCCAGCCCTGAGGGGCTCACTGAGATCTCCCAGTTAATGTGTGGTGGGGCAGAGAACTGACCAGAGTTSTCCTGAACACCCAATTGCAAAGACACTAATAACCTTTCCCTTGCTCAACTTCCTTTATATTCAAAACTGTGAACTTCCTGGTTTGGGAGAGCCACTCAACTTTATAAAGTGATGGAATTAGAAGAAAAATCAAGCCCTAATTCTCAGACCTATGATCCAGACGCTGACAAAAGTTGCAAGGCTCTGCTGTTTCCAAAAAGATGGAGAAGATCTTATGACATGTTTGAGAAGAGTTGCAGGTTTTGGGGGGTTTTCTGTTTTTTTTTTTTTTCAAATTAACATTCAGTTTCATACCAAACTATTTACTTTTACAAAATACCAAACAAGAAATTAGTTACTTCTTTAACCTGCACTTGCCTATTTCCCTGAGAGTAAATCATGTTAACAGATTTAACTAGGAAGGAAGAGGAAACACATTTAACAGCAGCACACTCTTTGTTCAGGTGTAACTGTAGATGCATTATGATTCTTCCCGTTACTGTCTGCTCTCTACTGCCACACTAACAATATGAAAAAGGTAATTTAATGGAAGCAGAATCCCTTGGAAAAGAAAACATGTCCAGGGGGTTCTGGATTTAGAAAAAAAAAAAAAAAWAAAAATACCTGGCCTGAAACATTTATGCAATTTATGGGAAGCCCTTGGAGAACTATGTGTTTCCCTTTTTCCTCCAGCACACTGTAAATGAACTGTGTATGATAAATTCTAATGGTCCATGCTGGCAGAGCTCATGCTTTGTGTTTGTTTTACCCATTTATCTTAATCCTTGAGCTGTTTATACAGTATTACTGTAAATGACCCATTACCTGACTCTGAAGGACTTGATTTTCAGTTACATTAGTGTTCCTTAAAACCATTCTGAAGAACTTTTTTTCTGTCTCTTTTTCTCTGCCTCTTCAACATAAGAGCTCCTCTTACTGTTTCAGATATTGAGATGTAGAATCTAGAACTTGGAAGATCAAAGAGGTCCCCGTGCTAGCAAGGGGCCTGAACTTTGTGTTCTCATGTGAAACTAGTTCAGAGAAGTCTTTATTGAGTTTGAGCAGAGCTATGTGGTGGGAGAAGAGCTTAAGAAGCCTTTCTGAGGGARAGAGTGCATTCATTTAGTGCTGTAGATCTATTGTGCAGTCTGAGAAAAAGGTGAGTCATGTGTTTCTTCTAAGCACCACACGATATAAGTGTTTCGCTGTAGTTCACTGCTTTGACTGTTTGTAGTTATTATCGMCTGGGTTTCAAAATATTGTTCATATCCGAATATGGTTTTTGCACAGAAGTGCCATATTATTAGGAGCATCTTGTCTTTTTGAAAAGTTTGGGAATCATTATTTTATTGTTCTTTCTGACACTATCCAATAAGTGGTTCTCAGATGTAGAATCTTTTRTTGAGATCAGTTAGTGGTAATAGGCTTTGCCTTGAGGTCCCTGGTGTTCAGGAACTTCAGACTTATTCCGTATGGAGAATAGTAATTAAATTCTCATTGCAACACTGTAATGAACCTGGAATTGTTGAGCTAATGGAAAGAATGAATAGTGACATTTGAGATTGTACTATCATGTCCACTGTTAGACACTTACCTCAAAGATATATACAAATATACTTAAATGAACCTTCAACGTCAAAACCTTTCCCACGGCATTCTCCTAGAGAAGCTGGYGGGTCATGGCTTGGATGTGTGTACTCTTCGCTGGGTAAAAAACTGGCTGGATGGCCGGGCCCAAAGAGTTGTGGTGAATGGAGTTAAATCCAGTTGGTGGCCGGTCACAAGTGGTGTTCCCCAGGGCTCAGTATTGAGGCCAGGTCTGTTTAATATCTCTATCAATGATCTGGACGAGAGGATTGAGTGCACCYTCAGTAATTTGGCAGATGACACCAAGTTGGGCGGGAGTGTTGATCTGCCTGAGGGTAGGAAGGCTCTGCAGAGGGATCTGGACAGGCTGGATCAATGGGCCGAGGCCAATTGCATGAGGTTCAACAAGGCCAAGTGCCGGGTCCTGCACTTGGGTCAC